>JAKCOX010000269.1:112512-337512 GCA_022605575.1 Laterallus jamaicensis coturniculus | reverse complement strand
ACATTTGTTCCCCTAGGAAACAGTAAACAGCTCTGATCTATAGGACACATGGTCACCTACTCTGCCCACACTAAAGCTTACAGGAAAATTACAGCTCCTACTACAACACAATACAAAACCTAACACAACTCCTGCTTTGGTGAAAACCAAATTAGGACCACCTACACAGCAATCCAGTCCACCGCAGAACATCTCTCTAGAATCTCTCTCCACCGTTCTGCCAACATTACTACAAATCTCTCCTTGTAACTGTTTAAGAAACAACATACCTTCCTGCAAGAAGTCACACCTGTGACAATCCATAAAACCCTACCACAGACAATGCAACCCCTACACCTCAAAAATACACAACTGGCATGGCACACCTTGGAAACACCGTTCCCGAGGGCCTCCTCAAAGATCACCCTGCCTGCAAAAACCCCGTCCCAAGAGCCGTCTGCGCCCAAACTTAGGCGACGATAGTCGCCTCGCAGACCGGCCGGGACCGAGGAAAAAAAAACCCAGCCGGGGGAACAAAAAAAAAATCCCCCGGCTGGGGTTTTTTTATTCTGAAATATCTAATTCCTAAGGCCTGCGCAAACCTGAAACAAAAACATCCCGCACCCAAGGTTAGGCACGCATACTCGCCGCCCGCTCGCTCTGCCCTGCTAGGCACCGTCCGGGAACGCCGTTCCCGGGGGCCTCCTCAAAGATCGCCCTGCCTGCAAAAACCCCGTCCCGAGAGCCGTCTGCGCCCAAACTTAGGCGACGATAGTCGCCTCGCAGACCGGGCCGGGACCGAGGAAAAAAAAACCCAGCCGGGGGAACAAAAAAAAAATCCCCCGGCTGGGGTTTTTTTATTCTGAAATATCTAATTCCTAAGGCCTGCGCAAACCTGAAACAAAAACATCCCGCACCCAAGGTTAGGCACGCATACTCGCCGCCGCTCGCTCTGCCCTGCTAGGCACCGTCCGGGAACGCCGTTCCCGGGGGCCTCCTCAAAGATCGCTCTGCCTGCAAAAACCCCGTCCCGAGAGCCGACTGCACCCAAACTTAGGCGACGATAGTCGCCTCGCAGACCGGCCGGGACCGAGGAAAAAAAAACCCAGCCGGGGGAACAAAAAAAAAATCCCCCGGCTGGGGTTTTTTTTATTCTGAAATATCTAATTCCTAAGGCCTGAGCAAACCTGAAACAAAAACATCCCGCACCCAAGGTTAGCCACGCATACTCGCCGCCGCTCGCTCTGCCCTGCTAGGCACCGTCCGGGAACGCCATTCCCGGGGGCCTCCTCAAAGATCGCCCTGCCTGCAAAAACCCCATCCCGAGAGCCGTCTGCGCCCAAACTTAGGCGACGATAGTCGCCTCACAGACCGGCCGGGGACCAAGGAAAAAAAAAACCCAGCCGGGGGAACAAAAAAAAAATCCCCCGGCTGGGGTTTTTTTTTTCCTCAAATCTCTACTTCCTGAAGCCTGAGCAAACCTGTAAGGAAAACATCACACACACTAGCAGAGCTAGACTAACTCACCAACAGCCTGTCCGCAGCTCCTGACGCCCACCCGAACCACAGCCATCCCACCTCCGGCCGCCGCATTGGCCCATTGCCTCAAGTCTACAGCCATGCTTGGCATGGTGTCGCCCTTCAAACAGCTTCACCGCTATGACACTTAAGTGTTACATCGCAAAACCTAAAGGCTAAGAAACCGCTTGGCTACCTGCGGCACCCTAGCTCCTGCTTCTCTTTGAAATTTACGCTCTGGCATAATGTGCCACAGATTGTTCCGCAGGAAGCCAAACCTCAATGTAGTACCTGGCAAAAAACAGACCTAGCAAATACACTGTACAGTCCAAGACTGCACCCCTACACAGAGTCATACAATGGAAGACTACCCAAAACCTCAGCAAGACAGCAACTTACAACCCCATGATACAACACTGCTATTGATGACACCATCCCAAAACCTTTCCAGACCGCACAAAATGCTAAGTAGATACAGGCATACAATGCAAAGCCCCACAGAGATAGATAGCCCGACAGTGCAAGATGACATCCTAAAACATGACAATGCTATGGATCCCACCCCTTTACACAGGCACGTGGCACGAGACACAGTTCACATACAGAGGCTGACGGCGCGAGACGGCATCCCGAGACATGACAATGCCGTGGATGCCACCCCGTTACAGAGTCACGCGGCACGAGACACAGTTCACATACAGAGGCTGACGGCGCGAGACGGCATCCCAAGACATGACAATGCCATGGATGCCACCCCGTTACAGAGTCACGCGGCACGAGACACAGTTATCATACAGAGGCTGACGGCGCGAGACGGCATCCCAAGACATGACAATGCCATGGATGCCACCCCGTTACAGAGTCACACGGCACGAGACACAGTTCACATACAGAGGCTGACGGCGCGAGATGGCATCCCAAGACATGACAATGCCATGGATGCCACCCCATTACAGAGTCACACGGCACAAGACACAGTTCACATACAGAGGCTGACGGCGCGAGACACCATCCCAAAACATAACAATGCCATGGATGCCACCCCGTTACAGAGTCATGCGGCACCAGACGTCACACAGAGCCAGAGCCTTATGATGCAAGACAATCCAAACAATGCGATGTTATCGAGGTCTCACAGCAAGGAAAACCGCTAGAGACTGCTGCGATGCGGTACAAGACCAAATCCATCCATTTGGAGGAAATCAACTGGTAAAGTATGTCGCTAATGAATCGGAGATCGACACTGAATCCCCGCTTAAGACTCCAAACTTTCAAAAGCAGAGATATTGTTCCAGCCCAGGCTCTGCAAAGCTGACAGCGGAGAAGCATTTGAAATGTGAAATCCTTCAGACTGAGAGCGAAATGATTGTTGTTCGCTACGCTTCCTGACAAAGCGAAGAGGCTCAAACGCAATGATGCTCGCTGAGGGTGGAGAGCAGGGAGGCGCGACACAGCCAGCATCTGTAACGGGCGAGACGCAACAGAGACTGTGGATAACAAGTGACATTTGAATACAGATAAAATCCCAAATGCTTGCATCGTGCAGAATGGACGCAAAACCTCTCTCTGACCCTTAATACAAAGGCAATCGGCCTCTCGACACTGATGACAATAAACCCCTGCGTGGCCCCGCTGCAACCGCCCCTTTTTCTTTAAGTCGCCTTTCAGAGGTCACCTTAGGGAAACCAGCCTTGGGAAGACCACATCATTTAAGACACGTGCTCGCTCATCCCAAGGGTTCCTCCTCTTTGCCTGTAATGCAGAACAGTGTCGGTAACCACCGGTGCGGCAGCACGGACCTCACATTGACATCACCTGCATCAATTGCTTGGAGTCAGATTATGCTTTACTCTAACATGCTGACACCCACCTGCCACTGATAATACTAAAACAGGATACAGTTTGTGCTACGCTGGTAGGATGCCTGTAAAACTCCTCTTTTGGCACACTAGGTGTCGGTCACCTCAAAGTTAGCTCGGGGGCTGACATCCCACTATGCGCTTTGTTTTCTACTGAGAAACTAAAACCAGAAATTAATAAGCTCACAACGCTGGCACCGATCCTCTAATGGTGGATGCCAGCCAGCCTTCCTCTGTTACTCCACCTGCCGGTTCGGTTGCCCTCTTCCTTTGACCTGCATCTCAGGCCTCGTGATCTGCATCTGAGAAACTCAAATAAATACTGCGAGTCAACTTGCCCGCTTCCAAGTGATGCTTCCGTGGCACTGCCGGTCGGTCCTCTTTGGGGATAGCTTATCTTACTATGCGGAAAAAGCCAACGAAACCCCAGAGATTGACTCCTACATACACAATGTAAGGCGGGTGCGCTACTTGACACCTGTGACCCAGCTTATTGCCGTAAGACAGATCTGCACAAGAAAATCTGTAACGATGCAAGCCAAACAGAGCTGCGCTTGAACCTACAACTGCAACACACTCAGGGCTCGATAGGAAGAAAGCTAGGGGCACGCAAGACTCGAGAGGTCTAATTACTACTTTGCAAAGACCCAACAACTAAAAGATCTCAGCAAGTTATAATGCAGAATCTAAGAAAAACACTGCAACCTACACAAGCGTAACACAGGCTGGAACCGCCCTGCCTGCCGCACTCTAACATTGCGCTGACAAGTGACCCGCTCATCCATCACCCAAAGGGGACGGCTCCTGGGCAGACCCTTCCGGGACATCGACTCTCATGGACAAAGAGCACCGAACTCTCACCGCCTGTGTCCCACCCTCTACTTTGTGCCCTCTTGCTCCCTCTCCCCAGCCCTGCTTCCTCCGCTTAGCTTGCACGCGGCTGCCAATCGGTATCTGTCCTCAATAACAAAAGAGCAAACGCAACGCTACGTGGCCTAACTTAGAAGTTCCTGGACTACCCTGAACTTTGGGGTTGGACCCGATGATCTCTCCAGGTCCCTTCCGACCCCTACAATTTTGTGATTCTACAGCAAACAAAAGCTTGCAGACAAATCAAAACAGGTCAAACAACTAGTATCACAACCATCAACTGCAACCTGAAGACCCTGCTTATCCAAAAGGTGGTGGCATCCCACTGACCCGCTCGAACCTGACACGTGCCGGTCATCGTGGCATGTGCTTGCTATCACCCCCAAGAGATGCAAAGTTACTCTTCCCCTTCTGAGAAATCATTGCTACCGCAACCACCTCATGCCTGGCGGTGATTCCATCTCACCTCCGCTGCTCCTCCACTTCCACAGGTGGCTGTTCAACACCTAGAAGAACAGAGAGGCAAGTGCTACACCTGCCTGCTGAAGTATTAGGCACCACAAAGGATAACAGTCAGCTCACCTACTCAGCGCACAGTGGCCCACCGCCAGCTCCGGAACCTGAAAAAGGCACATGTCAAGACTGCCCAAAACCAGTTCCCACCTTCCATTACCTTACCTTCGCTGATCAATCGCCTGGCCTAGGTCATTTGTGGGAGGCTGCACTGAGGATCAGGCCTGTCCTATAACACACAAACAAGAGATGCCAATAAAACTCAACTGCAAAGCAACGCCAGACCGCTACAAACAGCTCACCTTGCCCAAGTCACCTCCACTAGAAAGGGCCTGCTTCCCTCCTTGTTTTACACCTTCAAAGACACACAGGCAAATCCTGAAATATTCACAGAGCTACCAATCTCATTGAGTAGCCAACACCACCCACCGACCCTCCTTCTCGTGGCACTCCACTCCCGACCTCCAACCCTGGATTGAGACACAGATATCCAGTTAGGGGCTTTGTTTCAAGCAGGTCTTGGCAATCCTCAGGACCAGAGCAAAGAATCCAAACGGAGGCCCTGCATTTGACCTACAAGCAGCACACAAGTGAAAGGGGAAAAGGAAGAAAACAGTGCCGTAAAGAGAGAGCGCTTGAGCGCTACTGCAGGAGCGAGAGAGGCACGCGATACATTACCCCCACCGATACAGAGGGATGTGGCACAAGACATGTCCAATACGGGGGCACACCATCCATTACACCACCCCGATAAAGAGGCACGCGACATGCATTACACTACCTTATCATCCATGAACATTGCCCAAGGCAAGCTCGATCCAGAAGCACACATTTCTCTCAATCCAAAACCAGAGAGACTAATTTGGCAGAGGTTAAACCCCCTTGCGTTCCAACCGACCTCAGATCGCTCTGGGAGGCTGGGGGCGGCTGGGCTTAACCCCTGTGGGATGTCCAGTTTGGGGCTTTGTTTCGAGCAGGCCTTGGCAATCCTCAGGACCAGAGTGAAGACTCCAAACGGAGGTCCTGCATTGGACCTACAAGCAGCACGCAAGTGAAAGGGGAAAAGGAAGAAAACAGTGCGGTAAAGAGAGAGCGCTTGAGTGCTACTGCAGGAGTGAGAGAGGAACGCGATACATTACCCCCGCCGATACAAAGGGATGTGGCGCAAGACATGTCCAATACAGAGGCACGCCATCCATTACTCCACCCCGATACAGAGGCATGCGGCGCAAGACACGTGTGATACAGAGGCTCACAGCGCAAGGTGACTGCAAAAACAGAGCCAAACGCTCCACCTACCTGCCAGGTACTGCTTCAGTATTAGACATCAACACGGACGACGACCGCCTCAGCTTCTCAGTGCGTTCAGACGTGTGGCTACACCCCAACAACGCTGCCTGTGGAGCCTGCAAGGGACAAAGCAAAGAGCAACGTGCCAAGAAACTACCTGAAACCGTTTCCCATCTCCCATTCCCTTCCCTTGACCGACCACTCACAGCCTCCGCCAGTTACAGGTGCCCACGCCGAGGTTCCTGTCTGGGCTGTAAAACAAAAAAGGGATGCCTAGAACTCACCTGCAATGCAACACCGGCCCGCGAGGAATGGCTCGCCTGGCCCGAGTCGCCTCCCCTGGAAACGGACTGCTTTCCACCTCGTTTCACACCTTCCAAAGAAAAAACAGGCACACACAAACAAACCTTAAACGTGGCACCGAGCTGCCGACCACTTCATCACACCGACACCACCGGCCGACCTACCTCCCTCGGGTCCTCCCCTCGACTCCTCCGTCGCTGCCTCGGTACACATTGCATCTGGCCCTGTCGGATAAACCCAACAATTTATTGAGCACGTCACTCCGATACCAACTCCTCGCTACACCATTGCAGACCTCTCGCTTCCATTTAGGAACCCTATCTGCAGTCTAACTGCAGGCAGCCCTTAAGACACAAACAGTAAAAAACCCAGGCATACCTCAGAGCCCCACAGCCTTACACCCCTGCAAAGTTCCATCTGCTTTCTCCAACGCTGAAGGGCCCCACCTAGCAGCTCCCACCATCTCCCAGGAACAGGATGGGCAGGATGGTCCGCACACCCTGCTGACGGTACCACCTTCGCCGAGCCCTCCTGGGCAGAATCCCGCACGCTAACCCTGGACTCTTGCGGCTATGCCCCATCACCCTGACTCCACAAGCCCGGGCAGAGCAGCTCCGTGCCAAACACGCACACAGAATGACGCAACGCAGAACCCTGCGGATGATGTGACTCCAAGAGGACCGAAAACTGTCAGCAAGACAGGAGACACCGTCAAACAATGCCACCAAGGGGCGGATGAGAAGAAGATCTATGGCAGCCCCCGAAGAGAGGGGACTGGAACGGCTCATTGGAAGGACTTACTGTCAAAATTGCGACGACGGATGCACAAGAAGCCCGCCTTCAAGACCTAACGATGGAAAGATGCACGGAAAAAGTCTCCAG
This sequence comes from Laterallus jamaicensis coturniculus, assembly GCA_022605575.1. Classification (NCBI taxonomy): domain Eukaryota; kingdom Metazoa; phylum Chordata; class Aves; order Gruiformes; family Rallidae; genus Laterallus; species Laterallus jamaicensis. The sequence goes on along the minus strand of JAKCOX010000269.1, from coordinate 330,298 downwards.
CCGTGAAAACGAGTGACTGAAGAGCAGAGCTCCAGACAGAGCCCGCAATGACGCCACAAGAGAGGACCGACCGGAAACTTCCGAGACGTGAGGACAAACCGTGCCATGACCTTGCTAGGCAAATCAAGAGCAGCTCCGCGGCTGCTATGCTGATGAACGAGCGTGGGCATTCAAGACCCTAGAGACCGCGCCCGAGAGGCACACCGGGCACCTTTGAGCACAAAGAGGATGCTGACATCCAGAGAAGGACTAAGACACAGAAGACACACCAAACAACAAGCATCAAGACAGACAGGGGCTGGAGCTGCCCTGCCCGGCACACCCTGGCATCGTGCTGACAAGTGACCCGCTCCTCCCTGTACAGCCTTACCCAGCCTCTCCCCAACCCCTCCCATTCTTGCCCTCTTCTCCCGCTCCTTCTACTTAGCTTGGAGGAGTCCGGGGATCTACAATCCCTTCTTGACAGCAGAAGATGTCTACCGGATGTCTGCTTACTGGGACGCTTTGTTGCGGTGTCAAGTGTCGGGTACCGCCTGGAAAGCAAGAGAGACTGTTAGAACTTCACAGACAGTGTCGCTCCTGGAAAACTCATCTCTGCTTTAGCCCGCTAGTCTCAGCTTGCCTGGCCGAGGTCATATGTTGACATGCTGCCATCTGTCTTTTCTTGGCACTTTGTGACTTCAAAAATGAATGACAGACCAAAATGGATAAGCTGGTCAGACAGCCCCCGGTCACACGTTACCTTGCGTGACCTGTCCTGACCCACTCTCCTTATGGCACTCTGCTCAGGCATCTGCAAAGATCATTGAGTGAGTCGCCTGGATGCAGGCGGATAGTTGACCGATACCAAAGGTCTCCGCAGGAAGCCTCCCTTCCTCCCAGGCTCAACTTCGCTCATTATTTATCTCCCTTCCTGCCCTCTTCGCAGTCGGCACAGTTCCTGGGGAACTGCCTTGCCAGGCATACCACGTGTTTTGCAGACAGCTGCTAGGTTCGATCTTCTAACAAACTCTTCCCTCTGCTACAGGCCCCTGAAATAAAGGGCTAATGCTTGTAATCCAAGAGGGGCCTGCTGTGACCTCCGAATGAGCTAGGAAAAAACCACAGTGCTCTGGGAACGTCTAGGAAAGCAGTGAGCTCTCCCGGAACTGGGAAAAGGCTATCTATTTGCTGCCTGTTACTTTACTGAGAAAGGCTAAAGCTCATAGGCAGACAAAAGGCTCACCCTGACCCCACCTAGATAATCTCATCATCCTGCCTTTTAGAAAAAGCAATGCTCGTGGCTTACACATTAGGGAGCAAAGCCTGTTAATAAAATGTGAGGTTCTATCTTCAGTACAATCAAAAATGCCAGTAAAATGCCGCACGCTTACAATTGAAGACCGAGAGATAACTGTATAGGATCATCTTACAATCCCCTAAAAATTCAATACACAATACATTATAAACCCTAAACCAAACCGCAAACCTATCTGGGAGTATGCTGTCTATTACATCCATGCTGCTTAACATCGAGTACTACTTAAGCTCTTACCTCAGATGCATCTGCCCAAAAAGCCAAGCTGACTACTAAGCTCCATCTGCTGAATGAAAGCCAGAGCTCTGATGCTGGAGAAAGCCAGCAGGAGAATGAGCTGCCTAGGGCAAGGCAGATGGCTTATATACCCTTGGCCCCGCCCACCACCCTTCCCATAGTCCCCTGGGAAAGGGGAGTGTCCTGCCTCCAGAAGGCTTAAAAGCAGCTCGAGGAGCAGGCAGGGCTCTTTAGTTCTGAGTTGTTGCTCAGAGACTGTAGGAGATATAAAGGCACTGAAGAAGCTGGAGAGGATTTTCTGACTCCAGTGAGCTTTCTGGGATGCCGGGCGCCGAACGACACTGATTCTCACCGAAAGCAGTGATGCTGGCTCTCCTGGGACTGCGTCTGTTGTATCGGTATGTAAATAGTTTCAATTTTTCTGGCGTGTAGATCGAAAAAGATAGCTATTAAAGGAAACTTGGTAGGAAAATGGCGACTTAGGCTCTAATGAGAGTGTTTTTACAGTGCATATGCGCTTTAGCTAGCTACCGAAAAAGCCAAAATATCAGAGTTATACTTTGCATCTGGTGATGCCATGTGTACTGCCAGACTTCTACAGGAACTATGTTCCAGACAAGGCTAAATGAGGAAGCAGAAATAGATTCCTCAATATATCCCATCGGCTGTGGCACGAGAACAACAAGCATTGTGACTCGGGCAGCCTGGAAGAGAGATGAGGGTGGGCAGCGAGTAGATCTTGAGATTTGTGTTAGGGATGGCTAGGCGGACGACTGGCTGCACCTCCTGGAACTGGCAAAAACTCGCTTTGCCTCGAGGCTTCTCTCTCTGCCTCTGCCATATCTTCCTCTTCAGTCTAGTTGCTTAAAGCTGGCCCAGCCAAGAGATGTGGGTGAGTGCCTCGACGCTCCTCCTCTTCATGCCCCCCTCATCCCCTTTCCTCGAGCTATCTCATCTCTTCCGGTGGTTTTTCAAAGTTCCCAAGGGGAGCTCAAGTACCGGGAAGCGACCGCCCAACCTTGGGAAGAACATGCGTTCGGTCCTTGAAGGAACATGAGGCCATTGCAGCCTGGAAAAGACCATTTGATTATGGGGAGAAAAAAAATAAAAAAACCCATTAACCACCATTTTGATCCCGTAACCCCCAATTTTTATCCAACAGAACCGCCGCTTTCTTCTATAAAAACACCATGCTTTTTTGCTTAAAAAACCCCAATTGATTCTAAAAAACGCTCTTCTTTCCCTACAAAACCACCGGTTCTGTTCTAGATATAAACTGCTTCTTGTCCTACAAAAAAGCTATTTCAAAGCTGTAAAACACATTGTTAAAACACAGCTTTAGTCGGTAAACTATCATTTGGGCCCTATAAACTACCATTTTAATCTATAAACCCACCGCTTGTTCCTCCATGCCCAAGGGTGAGTTGGTTGCGTGTGTGGGCGATTGGCCCTGGCCGAGGGCGAATTCCCCACTGAACCCAGCGCGGTGCTGAGTCTCCAACTACAGGTGTCAGAACTGAAAGACGTTCCCGGCCTGAAATCTCCCGAGGCCTTCCACAGAGAGATGGAGAAATGGAACATTAGAGAGGCGGAGAAAACAATGGTGGACAGAGAAGCAGAGCTGAAAGACAGGAGCCTGAAATGGAGAGAGAGGGATGGAGAAAGGAAACAGAGCAATGCAGAGGAACAAAGAGAGACGAGGAGCCGTACAAACTGAGATGGGGAAAGAAAAAGGTAGCGACAGGCTGCAGTGTAACAAATTTAGGAAATCCTGGGCAGGGGACAAGACAGAGGGAAGAATTCAAAATGAGGGGCGGGGAACGGGATCGATAAAGATGGAGAAATCAATCAATTGCCATGAATTGCTACGCGCACCTATGACAAGCGCACAGAGCCGGACAGAGACAGAGGGAGCAGAAACACCGACAGGCTACAGGACTGAATGTGGAATGTCAAAATAGGAACTAGAGTCCAGTCAGAGAAAGAGAGAAAGGGGGAAGTACAATAAAAGCCAAATAGAGACTCAAATGCATTGTGGATATCAAATATTACTTCCAGGGGTGTCAAATTGAGTGACAAATAGATGCGAACCAAAATCACGCAGACCCAAAATAACAAGGCCGCTCTTTCCAGGTGGACCATTTAAAGTGACACGCAACCCAGAATGAAAAAACATCCGGAACCGATGTTGCCAGGTCACCGATTACAGGGGGGAATAGGGGGATGGGGATATGACTGGACAAGATGATGACACATACACAGGTTTCAGTGCTGCAGTCCCTGGAACAAGAAAACCCAGTGGAACCAAATGAGCAGGGTCACTGTTTCTGGAGGAACTGTTTTCAGCGATCTACAGAGCTGAACAAAAAACCCACCCGGAACGAAAGTCATTGGGTCGCTTTTTCTGGCTGTCCCTTAACAGCGCTGCACACCCCAGAAGAAAATAACGCCCGGAACTAAAGTCACCGAGTCTTCGACCTTCACCTTTGACAACACCACAACGGCAGAATCTTCTGAGAGTCCAGGCAAGGCACGCAATTGTTCGATTCTAGATAGTGACTAGGGCCCGGCACAGTGCAGCAAGATGTGCATCTCTGGGAAATGTATGACAGTTTTTTTTCATATATGCAATGACTTTATCAGGGTCCTGTAGCTATCCAGGAGTGAAGTTCCAAACCATCGGGTGTGAGAAACTGCCTAGGTACTCGCCCGTGCTCTGCCACGTGCCCTGCTTCTCGTGATTATCCAACCTCCAAGAAAACTCCGGAGTGGTATTCATAAACCTGTGTTTAATATATAACAAAAACTGAACCTTCTGCACCAAACCTACCGATAGCAAAATGCTAGTTTGAGTATCCCACGGATATTGAAGATTTTCAAAGACTCTGAGCTGTTTTATTTAGCCCCAAAGAAAAGAAAACTGAAGTTATTCCCCTCTGTGCCCCCACCATAGCCGTTGCTGTTATTAACCCCTCCCTGTCCAAGGAATGAACAGGACAGCAAAACCTCATACAAGTACCAGCTTAACCTCAGGGTCACCAATATTATTGTATCATAGACTAATATCAAAAAATACACTAAAGCAAAGTGAGGGAACAAGTATGAGAGCCGCAGCCCTGAGAGAGTAAAGAAATCTGCCAGGATTGCATGCAGCAGTTTGAGTACCGCAGCCTTGTGACCAGAGACTGCTTAAATAACAGTGCTTATCGCAGCTCTATCTTAATTGCAATTGAGTTAGGATCAAATCTATTGTTATCCCAACCTTTTGTGCCCCACGTTGGATGCCAAAAACTGTGGTAGTTTAGCCCCAGCTGAGACCTGAGCCCCAGACAGTGGCTTGTTCTTTTAACAAAAAGAAAGGGGTGGTGGTGGTGGGAGGTGAGCATAGGGTAGGGAAATGTAAAGAGGAAGAAACCCAAACCAAAACCTAGAAACCCAAAACCGCACAGGTTGGGATAAGGATAAGTTACTAAAATGGCATAAACACAGGAAAAAAAACCAACAATGATAATGCAACTGTAGAGCACAGAATGCGCAAAACTGGTGATACACAAGACCGTATCTAACTGAACCACACAACTAAGGCCGCGCAGCTCAGAGCCATCCCGGAACTCGACGGTCCCAAAAAAACCCACACATCCTGGGGTTCCCGCCTCCTTCTCCCAGTCCCCCCTTTATAATAAGCATGACCTGATTGGCAAGGAATATTGTCTTTGTCCAATTCAGGTCACCTGTCCTGGTTGCGTCCCCTCCTGTTGGAAACATCAAGAACTGAAAAAGTTCTTGACTGCTTGATAACAACTAGGAACGTCAGGATGCTGTCAGCACTGCTCTCATTCTAACACCCAAACACAGCATTCCACCCACTTCCAAATGGTAAATTAACTCCATCTTAGCTGAAACCAGGACAGGTGCACACCTCGGAACAAAAAACACCCGGAACCAAAGGCACTGGGTCCCTGTACCCGGGGGGACCCTTTTTGGCGTTGCACACCCCGGAACAAAAAAACGCCCGGAACCAAAGGCACCGGGTCCCTGTACCCGGGGGGACCCTTTTTGGGGTTGCACACCCCGGAACAAAAAACGCCCGGAACCAAAGGCACCGGGTCCCTGTACCCGGGGGGACCCTTTTTGGGGTTGCACACCCCGCAACAAAAAACGCCCGGAACCAAAGGCACCGGGTCCCTGTACCCGGGGGGACCCTTTTTGGGGTTGCACACCCCGGAAAAAAAAAAACGCCCGGAACCAAAGGCACCGGGTCGCTGTACCCGGGGGAACCCTTTTTGTGGTTGCACACCCCGGGAACAAAAAACGCCCGGAACCAAAGGCACCGGGTCGCTGTACCCGGGGGAACCCTTTTTGTGGTTGCACACCTCGGAACAAAAAACGCCCGGAACCAAAGGCACCGGGTCGCTGTACCCGGGGGAACCCTTTTTGTGGTTGCACAGCTCGGAACAAAAAACGCCCGGAACCAAAGGCACCGGGTCGCTGTACCCGGGGGAACCCTTTTTGTGGTTGCACACCCCGGAACAAAAAAACGCCCGGAACCAAAGGAACCGGGTCGCTGTACCCGGGGGAACCCTTTTTGTGGTTGCACACCTCGGAACAAAAAACGCCCGGAACCAAAGGAACCGGGTCGCTGTACCCGGGGGAACCCTTTTTGTGGTTGCACACCTCGGAACAAAAAACGCCCGGAACCAAAGGCACCGGGTCGCTGTTTCTTGGGAGACAGTTTTCACCAATGCACGGAGGAGAAATCAAAACACATGGAACTAAAGTCAGTAGAGAACGTATTCTGGGTGGGACAGTTTTCTGCAACAGAGAGGATGGAAGCAAAAGGACAGAAAGCAGCAGGAGAAAAAGAAGGGGAGAGGACAACAGGGAAGGGTTTACAAGAGAGAGGAATAAGGGGGATCTGACAGGACAAACCAAAATGGGAGACAGCAAGACTGGGTAGAACCTCACAGCGCAAAGCCAAAATATGGAGGGGGAGCGGGGTGATATGGCACGCAGCCTAAGACAAAAGGGGAGTACAGGGAAGACTAAGACGACAGAACAACCAAAAAGTGGACAGGACAAAGGAGGATGCAATCACAAAGAAGTGGGAAATACCAAGAAGGGGAGAGGGACAAAGGGGGGGGGGGGGCTCCAGAGAGCAGGGTCCAAGAAAAAGTGATAAAGAATGTAGGACCAAGGCGGGGGGGGGGGGGGAGGGTTGTGGTACAAAGGAGGGGACCAAGAAGGGCAGAGGAACAAGAAGAGGGAAGAACAAAGGAGATAACGGCACCACAAAGTGCCCTACAAAACCACCAGTTTGTTCTAAAGAGAAATAGCATTTTTGTAGGACAAAAAGCAGTTTACCGCCTAAAGCTGTGTTTTAACAATGTGTTTTACAGCTTATAAAATATCATTTGGGCCCTATAAACTACCATTTTAATCTATAAACCCACCGCTTGTTCCTCCGTGCCCAAGGGTGAGTTGGTTGTGTGTGTGGGCGATTGGCCCTGGCCGAGGGCGAGTTCCCCGCTGAACCCAGCGCAGTGCTGAGTCTCCAACTACAGGTGTCAGAACTGAAATATGTTCCCGGCCTGAAATCTCCTGAGGCCATCCACAGAGAGATGGAGAAATTGAACATTAGAGAGGCGGAGAAAACAATGGTGGACAGCGAAGCAGAGCTGAAAGAAGGGGAGGTTTTTTCCCTCAGCGGGAGCAGCATTTCATTCCAAACAATCCAAATGTGCCGCATTAGCTCCCAAACCAAAGCAGCCAGGACTGAAAGACATACGCTGCCTGAAACATCCCTAATTGTCCAACAAGATGCACATTTCACTCTGGGACTCAGAGATTTCCTTTGCCTGCAAAACTCAAATTGTACCTCCATAATCGGCAGAAAAGTTTTTCTCAGCCGGACCAGCATTTCATTCCGTACATTAAAAGTGTCCAGCAATACCTCCCAAATCAAAGCAGTCGGGACTGAAACACATACCTTCTCTAAAACCTCCACAGCCGACTTATAAGAAGCACTTTTCAACCTGAGGCTCAAAGCTTACCTTTCCCTGAGAACCTTAAATGTACCAGCAAAAGTGGACAGGAGAGGATTGCTACACTACATACGCGCACAAGTGTCCGTGCTTCTGGTTCTAAGCAGGTCAATCATATATATTTATTAGGTTACCTCACAAATATTTACATATTCATAACCTGTTCCCACTACTGATTAAATTTGTTCCGAGAGGTGTTTTCCATAGTGCCATCCATTTGAGTTGAACAAAAGAAAATCAAGCTATCACCCACACCACCCAAAATCCCAGGCACACAGCGCAAGGCAAGCTTGTTACACAGGCACGCGGCGCAAGACAAGTCTAATACAGAGGCACGCTATCCATTACTCCACTGACAGCGGGGGAAGAGGCAGGCCTACTCAATATGAGTGATAAAAGCAACTTCGTTTATTAGCTCTAAGTTAGCTCCTTTTATACATTGTGGTTAATATATGCCTATTAGTCAATCTATCATTGGTTATTTGTTAAGGGTTATATCATCATAAGCCTGCCTCTTGTTTTCATTCTTGCAGTTCCTTCAACCTGTTTTTCCCTGATTCACTTGCTTCTTCTGAGGGCTGTCTTCGTTTAAGGTCGTCTCGACCTTGATCCTGATTGGTCGTGCCATGCTTCTTCTGCTCTGCTTTAGTCTGCACTTCGTGCCTACGTGCACGTACTCCAACAATTCCCCCTTTTTTCTTCTGAGCAACAAGAGCAGTAACCTTGCCTTGCAGGGTATAAGCTAACAAAGTGCCTACTACTATAACAGCAACTATAATAATCAACAGCCATCGTATACCTTCCTTAACCAAGTCACTAAGCCAACCTGTTATTCCCCAAGAGCTTAACCAACAGTCTAACCACCCATTAAATACTGTAACCTTCTTTACATGATCTTTCAACCATTTTAAATGTTCTTGGATTGATTGTCCATGATCTGACAAATTAAAACAACACTTTCCTTCAATAGTTTCACATCCATGGCCTTGGACAAGCAAAAGACTGGAAAGTGCAAGGGAAGTAGCATTTGTTTGTTTTGCTAGCCAACACCTCAACTTTAGGTGATTGTGTGCAGCTGCTGCTGACACCCCTGGAGCGAGAAGAGATGCAGATATAATCTCTTCCAGTGACCAGAATGTTACCTGATCGTTGCATTCTTTGTTAAAAGCATGTGTCTGCCTCCTGGTTCGGCGATGGTGACGGCTCATGTTAAATATCATAGGGGTGTTAGGCATTAGCAGAGATAAGCGGCCAAGCGTGAATGGCCCCCCTCTTAGACGTGACGGGATACCTGGCCAGGCACGGTCTCTGCATCTCAGTAAATTACCAGGCGGTAGCTGCAAGGGATAGTTAGTAGATATTGAAGTGTTAGGCGAAGTATAATTGCACCAGCTCGTAGCCTTGCTAAAAACAGCCATGTTAGAATTTACATTGGTGGGTGAACTTTAGTTCCTACGTGTATGGTTAAAATATAAACATGCATCAGCCTTTACTGAACCCAGAAGCTCCAACTCCTGCAGTTCCTGAAGTGATACAGGAAGGTAACCAGCCCATCTATCCCATAAACGAAAAGCCATACTATAAAATGTGGCAATCTAAAAACTGCTAATTGGTTACACACACTGTTCACACCAAAGTGATTAATTAGTAATTATAACGAGTTTTGATAAGCATACCTTATAGCCAAACATTGTTAGTTTACCTTTAATGTCTAAAAGTTATCTGCACGCCTGCTGTGCTGTGGCCATCTCATTATGGCTGGTTGATGACATGTTCACTTACTTCCAAATACTTTCTCACAGCTCCTTGATTTAAGGGAGTCTGTACACCTGCTTTCAAGGCCGCTACGCTTTGAAAAAGTGATTACCAAAACTTCTCAGCGTGAGTAATTTTGTTGTTTCATGGGAATTTCAAGGATACTGTCAGAGTCTGTGTTGTTGCGAGGAGAGCCAGGCTGCTAGCAGGCCTGCTGTCCCCCTTGACAAATTTTTCCCTTTTTGTATCTGCGCCACAAAACTGCTTTTAGAGGTTTCTGCAAGGGCCCTTTGCAGAAAGCTCAACAAGCACGGCAGTAAATGTAAGACAAGTACCGAATTGTCAAATCCAATAATCCAAATTTGACCATTGACAATATCCATCCTGAAATTTCCCACTCATGAAACCAATTCTGTTCCATCTCTTAATTTCTGAATGCTCACATGAATCGACTGAGAGCGGTCAGCCAGATTCCTGCAGCACATACCTTCCAAAACTTTCACAATTATGTCTGCGAGCCAGCAGCACAAATCAGCTGCTGCATGTTTCACAGAATCCGCATCTGTAGCTAAGTGCCTCGATACCTTTGCTGTTGTACCTGTTTGCTTTGCCAATCAGGAATGTCAGAAGTGCAGATAACTTCAGCTTCACGTTTCCGTGCAGGCACCGATTGCAGCCTGTGACCTTAGGCTGTGCAGAAATCACTGTTTCTCTAATTTTTATTTACCACTAACACACTCATATTTAAAAGAGTATTCAAAATGTCCCGCAGCAAAACTCTGACTCCATTGTGGCTGCACTTGGAACACTTGACTTCAGTTACTGTGATCAGGATCCCGTCCTGGTTCATGCAAGCTTGATTTCTTCTGGATCCACAGCTTTATCTGCTTGGTTCCCATATCTGTAATGACATAGGCAGATCTCCTTTCCCAAGTTAGTACCTGTAACTTCATTTCACTAACATCTAACATGAACTTTTCGGTTCAAAACATACAGAGCCTCGTTTAATCAATCAGCTGGAGAGATGTCCTTCTCTCCCCCTTATTGTTTGTGAAGCCTGTGTGCACATAAACAGTTCCTTATGTATGCGTATGCAGCTCAGCTATATCTCCATGACCATTGTCTGTCAGCCATTCTCCAACACTCCACCCCGATACAGAGGCACGCGACATGCATTACACTACCTTATCATCCATGTACATTGCCCAAGGCAAGCTCGATCCAGAAGCACACATTTCTCTCAATCCAAAACCAGAGAGAATAATTTGGCAGAGGTTAAACCCCCTTGCGTTCCAACCGACCTCAGATCGCTCTGGGAGGCTGGGGGCGGCTGGGCTTAACCCCTGTGGGATGTCCAGTTGGGGGCTTTCTTTCGAGCAGGTCTTGGCAATCCTCAGGACCAGAGTGAAGACTCCAAACGGAGGCCCTGCATTTGACCTACAAGCAGCGCGCAAGTGAAAGGGGAAAAGGAAGAAAACAGTGCGGTAAAGAGAGAGCGCTTAAGAGCTACCGCGAAAGTGAGCGCGATTGCAATACCTACCACCATAGAGCTGCAGCATTCCACCGGTCCAAAGCAACTTGGCATCATGTGGGGAATTCCCTTTGTTGTTAGTTGTTCGCGGTGCAGCGCTGGGTGCCCAGGGGAGGATTGCTCCGCTGCAGACGCGCACATTTTTCTGGCAGCTCTTCATAGTTCCATTCCGTTCCAGGACCCCTATCTATTAGGTTACTTCGCACATACTTACATATTCATAACGTGTTCCCACTACTGATTAAAATGTGTTCTAAGAGGTGTTTTCTATAGGCCGTCCATTTGAGCTAAAGAGAAAAGCAAGCTATCACCCACACCACCCAAAACCCCAAGCACGCGGCGCAAGACATGACCAAATACAGAGGCACGCGATCCATTACTCGCCACCGCTACAGAGGCACGCGACATGCATTACACTAACTTATCATCCATGAACATTGCCCAAGGCAAGCTCGATCCAGAAGCACACATTTCTCTCAATCCAAAACCAGAGAGACTAATTTGGCAGAGGTTAAACCCCCTTGCGTTCCAACCGACCTCAGATCGCTCTGGGTGGCTGGGGGCGGCTGGGCTTAACCCCTGTGGGATGTCCAGTTCGGGGCTTTGTTTCGAGCAGGTCTTGGCAATCCTCAGGACCAGAGTGAAGACTCCAAACGGAGGCCCTGCATTTGACCTACAAGCAGCGCGCAAGTGAAAGGGGAAAAGGAAGAAAACAGTGCGGTAAAGAGAGAGCGCTTGAGCGCTACCGCGAAAGTGAGCGCGATTGCAATACCTACCACCATAGAGCTGCAGCACTCCACCGGTCCAAAGCATCTCGGCATCATGTGGGGAATTCCCTTTGTTGTTAGTTGTTCGCGGTTCAGCGCTGGGTGCCCAGGGGAGGATTGCTCCGCTGCAGACGCGCATGTTTACGTGGCAGCTCTTCTGGGTTCTATTCTGTACCAGGATCCCTATATATTAGCTTACCTCTCAAATATTTACATATTCATAAGCTGTTCCCACTGCTTGTTAAAAATGTGTTCCGAGAGGTGTTTTCCTTAGTGCACTCCATTTGAGCTAAACAGAAGAAAAGCAAGCTATCACCCACACCACCCAAAATCCCAGGCACACGGCGCAAGGCAAGCTTGTTACACAGGCATGCAGCGCAAGACAAGTCTAATACAGAGGCTCACAGCGCAAGGTGACTGCAAAAACAGAGCCAAACGCTCCACCTACCTGCCATGTACTGCTTTGGAATTAGGCACCAACACGGACGACGACCGCCTCAGCCTCTCAGTGCGTTCAGATGTGTGGCTACGCCCCAAGGACGCTGCTTGTGCAGCCTGCAAGGGACAAAGCAAAGAGCAACGTGCCAAGAGACTGCCTGAAACCGTTTCCTGCCGGCGGGGGAAGAAGCAAGCCTGCTCAATGTGAGCGATAAAAGCAACTTCCTTTATTAGTTCTAAGTTAGCTCCTTTTATACTTTGTGGCTAACATATGCCCATAAGTCAATCTATTATTGGTTATTTGTTAAGGGTTATATCATCATAAGCCTGCCTCTTGTTTTCATTCTTGCAGTTCCTTCAACCTGTTTTTCCCTGATTCACTTGCTTCTTCTGAGGGCTGTCTTCGTTTAAGGTCGTCTCGACCTTGATCCTGATTGGTCGTGCCGTGCTTCTTCTGCTCTGCTTTAGTCTGCACTTCGTGCCTACGTGCACGTACTCCAACAATTCCCCCTTTTTTCTTCTGAGCAACAAGAGCAGTAACCTTGCCTTGCAGGGTATAAGCTAACAAAGTGCCTACTACTATAACAGCAACTATAATAATCAACAGCCATCGTATACCTTCCTTAACCAAGTCACTAAGCCAACCTGTTATTCCCCAAGAGCTTAACCAACCCTCTAACCTCCCATTAAACACTGGAACCAACTCCTGCGGTTCCTGAGGTGATACAGGAAGGTAACCAGCCCATCTATCCCATAAACGAAAAGCCATACTATAAAATGTGGCAATCTAAAAACTGCTAATTGGTTACACACACTGTTCACACCAAAGTGATTAATTAGTAATTATAACGAGTTTTGATAAGCATACCTTATAGCCAAACATTGCTAGTTTACCTTTAATGTCTAAAAGTTATCTGCACGCCTGCTGTGCTGTGGCCATCTCATTATGGCTGGTTGATGACATGTTCACTTACTTCCAAATACTTTCTCACAGCTCCTTGATTTAAGGGAGTCTGTACACCTGCTTTCAAGGCCGCTACGCTTTGAAAAAGTGATTACCAAAACTTCTCAGCGTGAGTAATTTTGTTGTTTCATGGGAATTTCAAGGATACTGTCAGAGTCTGTGTTGTTGCGAGGAGAGCCAGGCTGCTAGCAGGCCTGCTGTCCCCCTTGACAAATTTTTCCCTTTTTGTATCTGCGCCACAAAACTGCTTTTAGAGGTTTCTGCAAGGGCCCTTTGCAGAAAGCTCAACAAGCACGGCAGTAAATGTAAGACAAGTACCGAATTGTCAAATCCAATAATCCAAATTTGACCATTGACAATATCCATCCTGAAATTTCCCACTCATGAAACCAATTCTGTTCCATCTCTTAATTTCTGAATGCTCACATGAATCGACTGAGAGCGGTCAGCCAGATTCCTGCAGCACATACCTTCCAAAACTTTCACAATTATGTCTGCGAGCCAGCAGCACAAATCAGCTGCTGCATGTTTCACAGAATCCGCATCTGTAGCTAAGTGCCTCGATACCTTTGCTGTTGTACCTGTTTGCTTTGCCAATCAGGAATGTCAGAAGTGCAGATAACTTCAGCTTCACGTTTCCGTGCAGGCACCGATTGCAGCCTGTGACCTTAGGCTGTGCAGAAATCACTGTTTCTCTAATTTTTATTTACCACTAACACACTCATATTTAAAAGAGTATTCAAAATGTCCCGCAGCAAAACTCTGACTCCATTGTGGCTGCACTTGGAACACTTGACTTCAGTTACTGTGATCAGGATCCCGTCCTGGTTCATGCAAGCTTGATTTCTTCTGGATCCACAGCTTTATCTGCTTGGTTCCCATATCTGTAATGACATAGGCAGATCTCCTTTCCCAAGTTAGTACCTGTAACTTCATTTCACTAACATCTAACATGAACTTTTCGGTTCAAAACATACAGAGCCTCGTTTAATCAATCAGCTGGAGAGATGTCCTTCTCTCCCCCTTATTGTTTGTGAAGCCTGTGTGCACATAAACAGTTCCTTATGTATGCGTATGCAGCTCAGCTATATCTCCATGACCATTGTCTGTCAGCCATTCTCCAACACTCCACCCCGATACAGAGGCACGCGACATGCATTACACTACCTTATCATCCATGTACATTGCCCAAGGCAAGCTCGATCCAGAAGCACACATTTCTCTCAATCCAAAACCAGAGAGAATAATTTGGCAGAGGTTAAACCCCCTTGCGTTCCAACCGACCTCAGATCGCTCTGGGAGGCTGGGGGCGGCTGGGCTTAACCCCTGTGGGATGTCCAGTTGGGGGCTTTCTTTCGAGCAGGTCTTGGCAATCCTCAGGACCAGAGTGAAGACTCCAAACGGAGGCCCTGCATTTGACCTACAAGCAGCGCGCAAGTGAAAGGGGAAAAGGAAGAAAACAGTGCGGTAAAGAGAGAGCGCTTAAGAGCTACCGCGAAAGTGAGCGCGATTGCAATACCTACCACCATAGAGCTGCAGCATTCCACCGGTCCAAAGCAACTTGGCATCATGTGGGGAATTCCCTTTGTTGTTAGTTGTTCGCGGTGCAGCGCTGGGTGCCCAGGGGAGGATTGCTCCGCTGCAGACGCGCACATTTTTCTGGCAGCTCTTCGTAGTTCCATTCCGTTCCAGGACCCCTATCTATTAGGTTACTTCGCACATACTTACATATTCATAACGTGTTCCCACTACTGATTAAAATGTGTTCTAAGAGGTGTTTTCTATAGGCCGTCCATTTGAGCTAAAGAGAAAAGCAAGCTATCACCCACACCACCCAAAACCCCAAGCACGCGGCGCAAGACATGACCAAATACAGAGGCACGCGATCCATTACTCGCCACCGCTACAGAGGCACGCGACATGCATTACACTAACTTATCATCCATGAACATTGCCCAAGGCAAGCTCGATCCAGAAGCACACATTTCTCTCAATCCAAAACCAGAGAGACTAATTTGGCAGAGGTTAAACCCCCTTGCGTTCCAACCGACCTCAGATCGCTCTGGGTGGCTGGGGGCGGCTGGGCTTAACCCCTGTGGGATGTCCAGTTCGGGGCTTTGTTTCGAGCAGGTCTTGGCAATCCTCAGGACCAGAGTGAAGACTCCAAACGGAGGCCCTGCATTTGACCTACAAGCAGCGCGCAAGTGAAAGGGGAAAAGGAAGAAAACAGTGCGGTAAAGAGAGAGCGCTTGAGCGCTACCGCGAAAGTGAGCGCGATTGCAATACCTACCACCATAGAGCTGCAGCACTCCACCGGTCCAAAGCATCTCGGCATCATGTGGGGAATTCCCTTTGTTGTTAGTTGTTCGCGGTTCAGCGCTGGGTGCCCAGGGGAGGATTGCTCCGCTGCAGACGCGCATGTTTACGTGGCAGCTCTTCTGGGTTCTATTCTGTACCAGGATCCCTATATATTAGCTTACCTCTCAAATATTTACATATTCATAAGCTGTTCCCACTGCTTGTTAAAAATGTGTTCCGAGAGGTGTTTTCCTTAGTGCACTCCATTTGAGCTAAACAGAAGAAAAGCAAGCTATCACCCACACCACCCAAAATCCCAGGCACACGGCGCAAGGCAAGCTTGTTACACAGGCATGCAGCGCAAGACAAGTCTAATACAGAGGCTCACAGCGCAAGGTGACTGCAAAAACAGAGCCAAACGCTCCACCTACCTGCCATGTACTGCTTTGGAATTAGGCACCAACACGGACGACGACCGCCTCAGCCTCTCAGTGCGTTCAGACGTGTGGCTACGCCCCAAGGACGCTGCTTGTGCAGCCTGCAAGGGACAAAGCAAAGAGCAACGTGCCAAGAGACTGCCTGAAACCGTTTCCTGCCGGCGGGGGAAGAAGCAAGCCTGCTCAATGTGAGCGATAAAAGCAACTTCCTTTATTAGTTCTAAGTTAGCTCCTTTTATACTTTGTGGCTAACATATGCCCATAAGTCAATCTATTATTGGTTATTTGTTAAGGGTTATATCATCATAAGCCTGCCTCTTGTTTTCATTCTTGCAGTTCCTTCAACCTGTTTTTCCCTGATTCACTTGCTTCTTCTGAGGGCTGTCTTCGTTTAAGGTCGTCTCGACCTTGATCCTGATTGGTCGTGCCGTGCTTCTTCTGCTCTGCTTTAGTCTGCACTTCGTGCCTACGTGCACGTACTCCAACAATTCCCCCTTTTTTCTTCTGAGCAACAAGAGCAGTAACCTTGCCTTGCAGGGTATAAGCTAACAAAGTGCCTACTACTATAACAGCAACTATAATAATCAACAGCCATCGTATACCTTCCTTAACCAAGTCACTAAGCCAACCTGTTATTCCCCAAGAGCTTAACCAACCCTCTAACCTCCCATTAAACACTGGAACCAACTCCTGCGGTTCCTGAGGTGATACAGGAAGGTAACCAGCCCATCTATCCCATAAACGAAAAGCCATACTATAAAATGTGGCAATCTAAAAACTGCTAATTGGTTACACACACTGTTCACACCAAAGTGATTAATTAGTAATTATAACGAGTTTTGATAAGCATACCTTATAGCCAAACATTGCTAGTTTACCTTTAATGTCTAAAAGTTATCTGCACGCCTGCTGTGCTGTGGCCATCTCATTATGGCTGGTTGATGACATGTTCACTTACTTCCAAATACTTTCTCACAGCTCCTTGATTTAAGGGAGTCTGTACACCTGCTTTCAAGGCCGCTACGCTTTGAAAAAGTGATTACCAAAACTTCTCAGCGTGAGTAATTTTGTTGTTTCATGGGAATTTCAAGGATACTGTCAGAGTCTGTGTTGTTGCGAGGAGAGCCAGGCTGCTAGCAGGCCTGCTGTCCCCCTTGACAAATTTTTCCCTTTTTGTATCTGCGCCACAAAACTGCTTTTAGAGGTTTCTGCAAGGGCCCTTTGCAGAAAGCTCAACAAGCACGGCAGTAAATGTAAGACAAGTACCGAATTGTCAAATCCAATAATCCAAATTTGACCATTGACAATATCCATCCTGAAATTTCCCACTCATGAAACCAATTCTGTTCCATCTCTTAATTTCTGAATGCTCACATGAATCGACTGAGAGCGGTCAGCCAGATTCCTGCAGCACATACCTTCCAAAACTTTCACAATTATGTCTGCGAGCCAGCAGCACAAATCAGCTGCTGCATGTTTCACAGAATCCGCATCTGTAGCTAAGTGCCTCGATACCTTTGCTGTTGTACCTGTTTGCTTTGCCAATCAGGAATGTCAGAAGTGCAGATAACTTCAGCTTCACGTTTCCGTGCAGGCACCGATTGCAGCCTGTGACCTTAGGCTGTGCAGAAATCACTGTTTCTCTAATTTTTATTTACCACTAACACACTCATATTTAAAAGAGTATTCAAAATGTCCCGCAGCAAAACTCTGACTCCATTGTGGCTGCACTTGGAACACTTGACTTCAGTTACTGTGATCAGGATCCCGTCCTGGTTCATGCAAGCTTGATTTCTTCTGGATCCACAGCTTTATCTGCTTGGTTCCCATATCTGTAATGACATAGGCAGATCTCCTTTCCCAAGTTAGTACCTGTAACTTCATTTCACTAACATCTAACATGAACTTTTCGGTTCAAAACATACAGAGCCTCGTTTAATCAATCAGCTGGAGAGATGTCCTTCTCTCCCCCTTATTGTTTGTGAAGCCTGTGTGCACATAAACAGTTCCTTATGTATGCGTATGCAGCTCAGCTATATCTCCATGACCATTGTCTGTCAGCCATTCTCCAACACTCCACCCCGATACAGAGGCACGCGACATGCATTACACTACCTTATCATCCATGTACATTGCCCAAGGCAAGCTCGATCCAGAAGCACACATTTCTCTCAATCCAAAACCAGAGAGAATAATTTGGCAGAGGTTAAACCCCCTTGCGTTCCAACCGACCTCAGATCGCTCTGGGAGGCTGGGGGCGGCTGGGCTTAACCCCTGTGGGATGTCCAGTTGGGGGCTTTCTTTCGAGCAGGTCTTGGCAATCCTCAGGACCAGAGTGAAGACTCCAAACGGAGGCCCTGCATTGGACCTACAAGCAGCGCGCAAGTGAAAGGGGAAAAGGAAGAAAACAGTGCGGTAAAGAGAGAGCGCTTAAGAGCTACCGCGAAAGTGAGCGCGATTGCAATACCTACCACCATAGAGCTGCAGCACTCCACCGGTCCAAAGCAACTTGGCATCATGTGGGGAATTCCCTTTGTTGTTAGTTGTTTGCGGTTCAGCGCTGGGTGCCCAGGGGAGGATTGCTCCGCTGCAGACGCGCACATTTTTCTGGCAGCTCTTCGTAGTTCCATTCCGTTCCAGGACCCCTATCTATTAGGTTACTTCGCACATATTTACATATTCATAACGTGTTCCCACTGCTTGTTAAAAATGTGTTCTAAGAGGTGTTTTCTATAGGCCGTCCATTTGAGCTAAAGAGAAAAGCAAGCTTTCTCCCACACCACCCAAAACCCCAAGCACGCGGCGCAAGACATGACCAATACAGAGGCACGCGATCCATTACTCGCCACCGCTACAGAGGCACGCGACATGCATTACACTAACTTATCATCCATGAACATTGCCCAAGGCAAGCTCGATCCAGAAGCACACATTTCTCTCAATCCAAAACCAGAGAGACTAATTTGGCAGTGGTTAAACCCCCTTGCGTTCCAACCGACCTCAGATCGCTCTGGGTGGCTGGGGGCGGCTGGGCTTAACCCCTGTGGGAGGTCCAGTTCGGGGCTTTGTATCGAGCAGGGTCTTGGCAATCCTCAGGACCAGAGTGAAGACTCCAAACGGAGGCCCTGCATTTGACCTACAAGCAGCGCGCAAGTGAAAGGGGAAAAGGAAGAAAACAGTGCGGTAAAGAGAGAGCGCTTAAGAGCTACCGCGAAAGTGAGCGCGATTGCAATACCTACCACCATAGAGCTGCAGCATTCCACCGGTCCAAAGCAACTTGGCATCATGTGGGGAATTCCCTTTGTTGTTAGTTGTTCGCGGTTCAGTGCTGGGTGCCCAGGGGAGGATTGCTCCGCTGCAGACGCGCATGTTTACGTGGCAGCTCTTCTGGGTTCTATTCCGTACCAGGATCCCTATTTATTAGCTTACCTCTCAAATATTTACATATTCATAAGCTGTTCCCACTGCTTATTAAAATGTGTTCCGAGAGGTGTTTTCCTTAGTGCACTCCATTTGAGCTAAACAGAAGAAAAGCAAGCTATCACCCACACCACCCAAAATCCCAGGCACACGGCGCAAGGCAAGCTTGTTACACAGGCATACGGCGCAAGACAAGTCTAATACAGAGGCTCACAGCGCAAGGTGACTGCAAAAACAGAGCCAAACGCTCCACCTACCTGCCATGTACTGCTTTGGAATTAGGCACCAACACGGACGACGACCGCCTCAGCCTCTCAGTGCGTTCAGACGTGTGGCTACGCCCCAAGGACGCTGCTTGTGCAGCCTGCAAGGGACAAAGCAAAGAGCAACGTGCCAAGAGACTGCCTGAAACCGTTTCCTGCCGGCGGGGGAAGAAGCAAGCCTGCTCAATGTGAGCGATAAAAGCAACTTCCTTTATTAGTTCTAAGTTAGCTCCTTTTATACTTTGTGGCTAACATATGCCCATAAGTCAATCTATTATTGGTTATTTGTTAAGGGTTATATCATCATAAGCCTGCCTCTTGTTTTCATTCTTGCAGTTCCTTCAACCTGTTTTTCCCTGATTCACTTGCTTCTTCTGAGGGCTGTCTTCGTTTAAGGTCGTCTCGACCTTGATCCTGATTGGTCGTGCCGTGCTTCTTCTGCTCTGCTTTAGTCTGCACTTCGTGCCTACGTGCACGTACTCCAACAATTCCCCCTTTTTTCTTCTGAGCAACAAGAGCAGTAACCTTGCCTTGCAGGGTATAAGCTAACAAAGTGCCTACTACTATAACAGCAACTATAATAATCAACAGCCATCGTATACCTTCCTTAACCAAGTCACTAAGCCAACCTGTTATTCCCCAAGAGCTTAACCAACCCTCTAACCTCCCATTAAACACTGGAACCAACTCCTGCGGTTCCTGAGGTGATACAGGAAGGTAACCAGCCCATCTATCCCATAAACGAAAAGCCATACTATAAAATGTGGCAATCTAAAAACTGCTAATTGGTTACACACACTGTTCACACCAAAGTGATTAATTAGTAATTATAACGAGTTTTGATAAGCATACCTTATAGCCAAACATTGCTAGTTTACCTTTAATGTCTAAAAGTTATCTGCACGCCTGCTGTGCTGTGGCCATCTCATTATGGCTGGTTGATGACATGTTCACTTACTTCCAAATACTTTCTCACAGCTCCTTGATTTAAGGGAGTCTGTACACCTGCTTTCAAGGCCGCTACGCTTTGAAAAAGTGATTACCAAAACTTCTCAGCGTGAGTAATTTTGTTGTTTCATGGGAATTTCAAGGATACTGTCAGAGTCTGTGTTGTTGCGAGGAGAGCCAGGCTGCTAGCAGGCCTGCTGTCCCCCTTGACAAATTTTTCCCTTTTTGTATCTGCGCCACAAAACTGCTTTTAGAGGTTTCTGCAAGGGCCCTTTGCAGAAAGCTCAACAAGCACGGCAGTAAATGTAAGACAAGTACCGAATTGTCAAATCCAATAATCCAAATTTGACCATTGACAATATCCATCCTGAAATTTCCCACTCATGAAACCAATTCTGTTCCATCTCTTAATTTCTGAATGCTCACATGAATCGACTGAGAGCGGTCAGCCAGATTCCTGCAGCACATACCTTCCAAAACTTTCACAATTATGTCTGCGAGCCAGCAGCACAAATCAGCTGCTGCATGTTTCACAGAATCCGCATCTGTAGCTAAGTGCCTCGATACCTTTGCTGTTGTACCTGTTTGCTTTGCCAATCAGGAATGTCAGAAGTGCAGATAACTTCAGCTTCACGTTTCCGTGCAGGCACCGATTGCAGCCTGTGACCTTAGGCTGTGCAGAAATCACTGTTTCTCTAATTTTTATTTACCACTAACACACTCATATTTAAAAGAGTATTCAAAATGTCCCGCAGCAAAACTCTGACTCCATTGTGGCTGCACTTGGAACACTTGACTTCAGTTACTGTGATCAGGATCCCGTCCTGGTTCATGCAAGCTTGATTTCTTCTGGATCCACAGCTTTATCTGCTTGGTTCCCATATCTGTAATGACATAGGCAGATCTCCTTTCCCAAGTTAGTACCTGTAACTTCATTTCACTAACATCTAACATGAACTTTTCGGTTCAAAACATACAGAGCCTCGTTTAATCAATCAGCTGGAGAGATGTCCTTCTCTCCCCCTTATTGTTTGTGAAGCCTGTGTGCACATAAACAGTTCCTTATGTATGCGTATGCAGCTCAGCTATATCTCCATGACCATTGTCTGTCAGCCATTCTCCAACACTCCACCCCGATACAGAGGCACGCGACATGCATTACACTACCTTATCATCCATGTACATTGCCCAAGGCAAGCTCGATCCAGAAGCACACATTTCTCTCAATCCAAAACCAGAGAGAATAATTTGGCAGAGGTTAAACCCCCTTGCGTTCCAACCGACCTCAGATCGCTCTGGGTGGCTGGGGGCGGCTGGGCTTAACCCCTGTGGGATGTCCAGTTCGGGGCTTTCTTTCGAGCAGGTCTTGGCAATCCTCAGGACCAGAGTGAAGACTCCAAACGGAGGCCCTGCATTGGACCTACAAGCAGCGCGCAAGTGAAAGGGGAAAAGGAAGAAAACAGTGCGGTAAAGAGAGAGCGCTTGAGCGCTAGCGCGGGATTGAGCACGATTGCAATACCTACCACCATAGAGCCGCAGCACTCCACCGGTCCAAAGCAACTTGGCATCATGTGGGGAATTGCATTTGTTGTTAGTTGTTCGCGGTTCAGCGCTGGGTGCCCAGGGAAGGATTGCTCCGCTGCAGACGCGCACATTTTTCTGGCAGCTCTTCGTAGTTCCATTCCGTTCCAGAGCCCCTATCTATTAGGTTACTTCGCACATATTTACATATTCATAACGGGTTCCCACTACTGATTAAAATGTGTTCTAAGAGGTGATTTCTATAAGCCGTCCATTTGAGCTAAAGAGAAAAGCGAGCTTTCTCCCACACCACCCAAAACCCCAAGCACGCGGCGCAAGACATGACCAATACAGAGGCACGCGATCCATTACTCGCCACCGCTAGAGGCACGCGACATGCATTACACTAACTTATCATCCATGAACATTGCCCAAGGCAAGCTCGATCCAAAAGCACACATTTCTCTCAATCCAAAACCAGAGAGAATAATTTGGCAGAGGTTAAACCCCCTTGCGTTCCAACCGACCTCAGATCGCTCTGGGTGGCTGGGGGCGGCTGGGCTTAACCCCTGTGGGATGTCCAGTTCGGGGCTTTGTTTCGAGCAGGTCTTGGCAATCCTCAGGACCAGAGTGAAGACTCCAAACGGAGGCCCTGCATTGGACCTACAAGCAGCGCGCAAGTGAAAGGGGAAAAGGAAGAAAACAGTGCGGTAAAGAGAGAGCGCTTAAGAGCTACCGCGAAAGTGAGCGCGATTGCAATACCTACCACCATAGAGCTGCAGCACTCCACCGGTCCAAAGCAACTTGGCATCATGTGGGGAATTCCCTTTGTTGTTAGTTGTTCGCGGTTCAGCGCTGGGTGCCCAGGGAAGGATTGCTCCGCTGCAGACGCGCACATTTTTCTGGCAGCTCTTCGTAGTTCCATTCCGTTCCAGGACCCCTATCTATTAGGTTACTTCGCACATATTTACATATTCATAACGGGTTCCCACTACTGATTAAAATGTGTTCTAAGAGGTGTTTTCTATAAGCCGTCCATTTGAGCTAAAGAGAAAAGCAAGCTTTCTCCCACACCACCCAAAACCCCAAGCACGCGGCGCAAGACATGACCAATACAGAGGCACGCGATCCATTACTCGCCACCGCTACAGAGGCACGCGACATGCATTACACTAACTTATCATCCATGAACATTGCCCAAGGCAAGCTCGATCCAGAAGCACACATTTCTCTCAATCCAAAACCAGAGAGAATAATTTGGCAGAGGTTAAACCCCCTTGCGTTCCAACCGACCTCAGATCGCTCTGGGAGGCTGGGGGCGGCTGGGCTTAACCCCTGTGGGAGGTCCTGTTCGGGGCTTTGTTTCGAGCAGGGTCTTGGCAATCCTCAGGACCAGAGTGAAGACTCCAAACGGAGGCCCTGCATTGGACCTACAAGCAGCGCGCAAGTGAAAGGGGAAAAGGAAGAAAACAGTGCGGTAAAGAGAGAGCGCTTAAGAGCTACCGCGAAAGTGAGCGCGATTGCAATACCTACCACCATAGAGCTGCAGCATTCCACCGGTCCAAAGCAACTTGGCATCATGTGGGGAATTCCCTTTGTTGTTAGTTGTTCGCGGTTCAGTGCTGGGTGCCCAGGGGAGGATTGCTCCGCTGCAGACGCGCATGTTTACGTGGCAGCTCTTCTGGGTTCTATTCCGTACCAGGATCCCTATTTATTAGCTTACCTCTCAAATATTTACATATTCATAAGCTGTTCCCACTGCTTATTAAAATGTGTTCCGAGAGGTGTTTTGCTTAGTGCACTCCATTTGAGCTAAACAGAAGAAAAGCAAGCTATCACCCACACCACCCAAAATCCCAGGCACACGGCGCAAGGCAAGCTTGTTACACAGGCATACGGCGCAAGACAAGTCTAATACAGAGGCACGCTGTCCATTACTCCACCCCGATAAAGAGGCATGCGGCGCATGACAA
The DNA here is from genome assembly GCA_022605575.1 of Laterallus jamaicensis coturniculus. Classification (NCBI taxonomy): domain Eukaryota; kingdom Metazoa; phylum Chordata; class Aves; order Gruiformes; family Rallidae; genus Laterallus; species Laterallus jamaicensis. The sequence goes on along the minus strand of JAKCOX010000269.1, from coordinate 306,408 downwards.
GTCTAATACAGAGGCTCACAGCGCAAGGTGACTGTAAAAACAGAGCCAAACGCTCCACCTACCTGCCATGTACTGCTTTGGAATTAGGCACCAACACGGACGACGACCGCCTCAGCCTCTCAGTGCGTTCAGACGTGTGGCTACGCCCCAAGGACGCTGCTTGTGCAGCCTGCAAGGGACAAAGCAAAGAGCCACATGCCAAGAGACTGCCTGAAGCCGTTTCCTGCCGGCGGGGGAAGAAGCAAGCCTGCTCAATGTGAGCGATAAAAGCAACTTCCTTTATTAGTTCTAAGTTAGCTCCTTTTATACTTTGTGGCTAACATATGCCCATAAGTCAATCTATTATTGGTTATTTGTTAAGGGTTATATCATCATAAGCCTGCCTCTTGTTTTCATTCTTGCAGTTCCTTCAATCTGTTTTTCCCTGATTCACTTGCTTCTTCTGAGGGCTGTCTTCGTTTAAGGTCGTCTCGACCTTGATCCTGATTGGTCGTGCCGTGCTTCTTCTGCTCTGCTTTAGTCTGCACTTCGTGCCTACGTGCACGTACTCCAACAATTCCCCCTTTTTTCTTCTGAGCAACAAGAGCAGTAACCTTGCCTTGCAGGGTATAAGCTAACAAAGTGCCTACTACTATAACAGCAACTATAATAATCAACAGCCATCGTATACCTTCCTTAACCAAGTCACTAAGCCAACCTGTTATTCCCCAAGAGCTTAACCAACCCTCTAACCTCCCATTAAACACTGGAACCAACTCCTGCGGTTCCTGAGGTGATACAGGAAGGTAACCAGCCCATCTATCCCATAAACGAAAAGCCATACTATAAAATGTGGCAATCTAAAAACTGCTAATTGGTTACACACACTGTTCACACCAAAGTGATTAATTAGTAATTATAACGAGTTTTGATAAGCATACTTTATAGCCAAACATTGCTAGTTTACCTTTAATGTCTAAAAGTTATCTGCACGCCTGCTGTGCTGTGGCCATCTCATTATGGCTGGTTGATGACATGTTCACTTACTTCCAAATACTTTCTCACAGCTCCTTGATTTAAGGGAGTCTGTACACCTGCTTTCAAGGCCGCTACGCTTTGAAAAAGTGATTACCAAAACTTCTCAGCGTGAGTAATTTTGTTGTTTCATGGGAATTTCAAGGATACTGTCAGAGTCTGTGTTGTTGCGAGGAGAGCCAGGCTGCTAGCAGGCCTGCTGTCCCCCTTGACAAATTTTTCCCTTTTTGTATCTGCGCCACAAAACTGCTTTTAGAGGTTTCTGCAAGGGCCCTTTGCAGAAAGCTCAACAAGCACGGCAGTAAATGTAAGACAAGTACCGAATTGTCAAATCCAATAATCCAAATTTGACCATTGACAATATCCATCCTGAAATTTCCCACTCATGAAACCAATTCTGTTCCATCTCTTAATTTCTGAATGCTCACATGAATCGACTGAGAGCGGTCAGCCAGATTCCTGCAGCACATACCTTCCAAAACTTTCACAATTATGTCTGCGAGCCAGCAGCACAAATCAGCTGCTGCATGTTTCACAGAATCCGCATCTGTAGCTAAGTGCCTCGATACCTTTGCTGTTGTACCTGTTTGCTTTGCCAATCAGGAATGTCAGAAGTGCAGATAACTTCAGCTTCACGTTTCCGTGCAGGCACCGATTGCAGCCTGTGACCTTAGGCTGTGCAGAAATCACTGTTTCTCTAATTTTTATTTACCACTAACACACTCATATTTAAAAGAGTATTCAAAATGTCCCGCAGCAAAACTCTGACTCCATTGTGGCTGCACTTGGAACACTTGACTTCAGTTACTGTGATCAGGATCCCGTCCTGGTTCATGCAAGCTTGATTTCTTCTGGATCCACAGCTTTATCTGCTTGGTTCCCATATCTGTAATGACATAGGCAGATCTCCTTTCCCAAGTTAGTACCTGTAACTTCATTTCACTAACATCTAACATGAACTTTTCGGTTCAAAACATACAGAGCCTCGTTTAATCAATCAGCTGGAGAGATGTCCTTCTCTCCCCCTTATTGTTTGTGAAGCCTGTGTGCACATAAACAGTTCCTTATGTATGCGTATGCAGCTCAGCTATATCTCCATGACCATTGTCTGTCAGCCATTCTCCAACACTCCACCCCGATACAGAGGCACGCGACATGCATTACACTACCTTATCATCCATGTACATTGCCCAAGGCAAGCTCGATCCAGAAGCACACATTTCTCTCAATCCAAAACCAGAGAGAATAATTTGGCAGAGGTTAAACCCCCTTGCGTTCCAACCGACCTCAGATCGCTCTGGGAGGCTGGGGGCGGCTGGGCTTAACCCCTGTGGGATGTCCAGTTGGGGGCTTTCTTTCGAGCAGGTCTTGGCAATCCTCAGGACCAGAGTGAAGACTCCAAACGGAGGCCCTGCATTTGACCTACAAGCAGCGCGCAAGTGAAAGGGGAAAAGGAAGAAAACAGTGCGGTAAAGAGAGAGCGCTTAAGAGCTACCGCGAAAGTGAGCGCGATTGCAATACCTACCACCATAGAGCTGCAGCATTCCACCGGTCCAAAGCAACTTGGCATCATGTGGGGAATTCCCTTTGTTGTTAGTTGTTCGCGGTGCAGCGCTGGGTGCCCAGGGGAGGATTGCTCCGCTGCAGACGCGCACATTTTTCTGGCAGCTCTTCGTAGTTCCATTCCGTTCCAGGACCCCTATCTATTAGGTTACTTCGCACATACTTACATATTCATAACGTGTTCCCACTACTGATTAAAATGTGTTCTAAGAGGTGTTTTCTATAGGCCGTCCATTTGAGCTAAAGAGAAAAGCAAGCTATCACCCACACCACCCAAAACCCCAAGCACGCGGCGCAAGACATGACCAAATACAGAGGCACGCGATCCATTACTCGCCACCGCTACAGAGGCACGCGACATGCATTACACTAACTTATCATCCATGAACATTGCCCAAGGCAAGCTCGATCCAGAAGCACACATTTCTCTCAATCCAAAACCAGAGAGACTAATTTGGCAGAGGTTAAACCCCCTTGCGTTCCAACCGACCTCAGATCGCTCTGGGTGGCTGGGGGCGGCTGGGCTTAACCCCTGTGGGATGTCCAGTTCGGGGCTTTGTTTCGAGCAGGTCTTGGCAATCCTCAGGACCAGAGTGAAGACTCCAAACGGAGGCCCTGCATTTGACCTACAAGCAGCGCGCAAGTGAAAGGGGAAAAGGAAGAAAACAGTGCGGTAAAGAGAGAGCGCTTGAGCGCTACCGCGAAAGTGAGCGCGATTGCAATACCTACCACCATAGAGCTGCAGCACTCCACCGGTCCAAAGCATCTCGGCATCATGTGGGGAATTCCCTTTGTTGTTAGTTGTTCGCGGTTCAGCGCTGGGTGCCCAGGGGAGGATTGCTCCGCTGCAGACGCGCATGTTTACGTGGCAGCTCTTCTGGGTTCTATTCTGTACCAGGATCCCTATATATTAGCTTACCTCTCAAATATTTACATATTCATAAGCTGTTCCCACTGCTTGTTAAAAATGTGTTCCGAGAGGTGTTTTCCTTAGTGCACTCCATTTGAGCTAAACAGAAGAAAAGCAAGCTATCACCCACACCACCCAAAATCCCAGGCACACGGCGCAAGGCAAGCTTGTTACACAGGCATGCAGCGCAAGACAAGTCTAATACAGAGGCTCACAGCGCAAGGTGACTGCAAAAACAGAGCCAAACGCTCCACCTACCTGCCATGTACTGCTTTGGAATTAGGCACCAACACGGACGACGACCGCCTCAGCCTCTCAGTGCGTTCAGATGTGTGGCTACGCCCCAAGGACGCTGCTTGTGCAGCCTGCAAGGGACAAAGCAAAGAGCAACGTGCCAAGAGACTGCCTGAAACCGTTTCCTGCCGGCGGGGGAAGAAGCAAGCCTGCTCAATGTGAGCGATAAAAGCAACTTCCTTTATTAGTTCTAAGTTAGCTCCTTTTATACTTTGTGGCTAACATATGCCCATAAGTCAATCTATTATTGGTTATTTGTTAAGGGTTATATCATCATAAGCCTGCCTCTTGTTTTCATTCTTGCAGTTCCTTCAACCTGTTTTTCCCTGATTCACTTGCTTCTTCTGAGGGCTGTCTTCGTTTAAGGTCGTCTCGACCTTGATCCTGATTGGTCGTGCCGTGCTTCTTCTGCTCTGCTTTAGTCTGCACTTCGTGCCTACGTGCACGTACTCCAACAATTCCCCCTTTTTTCTTCTGAGCAACAAGAGCAGTAACCTTGCCTTGCAGGGTATAAGCTAACAAAGTGCCTACTACTATAACAGCAACTATAATAATCAACAGCCATCGTATACCTTCCTTAACCAAGTCACTAAGCCAACCTGTTATTCCCCAAGAGCTTAACCAACCCTCTAACCTCCCATTAAACACTGGAACCAACTCCTGCGGTTCCTGAGGTGATACAGGAAGGTAACCAGCCCATCTATCCCATAAACGAAAAGCCATACTATAAAATGTGGCAATCTAAAAACTGCTAATTGGTTACACACACTGTTCACACCAAAGTGATTAATTAGTAATTATAACGAGTTTTGATAAGCATACCTTATAGCCAAACATTGCTAGTTTACCTTTAATGTCTAAAAGTTATCTGCACGCCTGCTGTGCTGTGGCCATCTCATTATGGCTGGTTGATGACATGTTCATTTACTTCCAAATACTTTCTCACAGCTCCTTGATTTAAGGGAGTCTGTACACCTGCTTTCAAGGCCGCTACGCTTTGAAAAAGTGATTACCAAAACTTCTCAGCGTGAGTAATTTTGTTGTTTCATGGGAATTTCAAGGATACTGTCAGAGTCTGTGTTGTTGCGAGGAGAGCCAGGCTGCTAGCAGGCCTGCTGTCCCCCTTGACAAATTTTTCTCTTTTTGTATCTGCGCCACAAAACTGCTTTTAGAGGTTTCTGCAAGGGCCCTTTGCAGAAAGCTCAACAAGCACGGCAGTAAATGTAAGACAAGTACCGAATTGTCAAATCCAATAATCCAAATTTGACCATTGACAATATCCATCCTGAAATTTCCCACTCATGAAACCAATTCTGTTCCATCTCTTAATTTCTGAATGCTCACATGAATCGACTGAGAGCGGTCAGCCAGATTCCTGCAGCACATACCTTCCAAAACTTTCACAATTATGTCTGCGAGCCAGCAGCACAAATCAGCTGCTGCATGTTTCACAGAATCCGCATCTGTAGCTAAGTGCCTCGATACCTTTGCTGTTGTACCTGTTTGCTTTGCCAATCAGGAATGTCAGAAGTGCAGATAACTTCAGCTTCACGTTTCCGTGCAGGCACCGATTGCAGCCTGTGACCTTAGGCTGTGCAGAAATCACTGTTTCTCTAATTTTTATTTACCACTAACACACTCATATTTAAAAGAGTATTCAAAATGTCCCGCAGCAAAACTCTGACTCCATTGTGGCTGCACTTGGAACACTTGACTTCAGTTACTGTGATCAGGATCCCGTCCTGGTTCATGCAAGCTTGATTTCTTCTGGATCCACAGCTTTATCTGCTTGGTTCCCATATCTGTAATGACATAGGCAGATCTCCTTTCCCAAGTTAGTACCTGTAACTTCATTTCACTAACATCTAACATGAACTTTTCGGTTCAAAACATACAGAGCCTCGTTTAATCAATCAGCTGGAGAGATGTCCTTCTCTCCCCCTTATTGTTTGTGAAGCCTGTGTGCACATAAACAGTTCCTTATGTATGCGTATGCAGCTCAGCTATATCTCCATGACCATTGTCTGTCAGCCATTCTCCAACACTCCACCCCGATACAGAGGCACGCGACATGCATTACACTACCTTATCATCCATGTACATTGCCCAAGGCAAGCTCGATCCAGAAGCACACATTTCTCTCAATCCAAAACCAGAGAGAATAATTTGGCAGAGGTTAAACCCCCTTGCGTTCCAACCGACCTCAGATCGCTCTGGGAGGCTGGGGGCGGCTGGGCTTAACCCCTGTGGGATGTCCAGTTGGGGGCTTTCTTTCGAGCAGGTCTTGGCAATCCTCAGGACCAGAGTGAAGACTCCAAACGGAGGCCCTGCATTTGACCTACAAGCAGCGCGCAAGTGAAAGGGGAAAAGGAAGAAAACAGTGCGGTAAAGAGAGAGCGCTTAAGAGCTACCGCGAAAGTGAGCGCGATTGCAATACCTACCACCATAGAGCTGCAGCATTCCACCGGTCCAAAGCAACTTGGCATCATGTGGGGAATTCCCTTTGTTGTTAGTTGTTCGCGGTGCAGCGCTGGGTGCCCAGGGGAGGATTGCTCCGCTGCAGACGCGCACATTTTTCTGGCAGCTCTTCGTAGTTCCATTCCATTCCAGGACCCCTATCTATTAGGTTACTTCGCACATACTTACATATTCATAACGTGTTCCCACTACTGATTAAAATGTGTTCTAAGAGGTGTTTTCTATAGGCCGTCCATTTGAGCTAAAGAGAAAAGCAAGCTATCACCCACACCACCCAAAACCCCAAGCACGCGGCGCAAGACATGACCAAATACAGAGGCACGCGATCCATTACTCGCCACCGCTACAGAGGCACGCGACATGCATTACACTAACTTATCATCCATGAACATTGCCCAAGGCAAGCTCGATCCAGAAGCACACATTTCTCTCAATCCAAAACCAGAGAGACTAATTTGGCAGAGGTTAAACCCCCTTGCGTTCCAACCGACCTCAGATCGCTCTGGGTGGCTGGGGGCGGCTGGGCTTAACCCCTGTGGGATGTCCAGTTCGGGGCTTTGTTTCGAGCAGGTCTTGGCAATCTTCAGGACCAGAGTGAAGACTCCAAACGGAGGCCCTGCATTTGACCTACAAGCAGCGCGCAAGTGAAAGGGGAAAAGGAAGAAAACAGTGCGGTAAAGAGAGAGCGCTTGAGCGCTACCGCGAAAGTGAGCGCGATTGCAATACCTACCACCATAGAGCTGCAGCACTCCACCGGTCCAAAGCATCTCGGCATCATGTGGGGAATTCCCTTTGTTGTTAGTTGTTCGCGGTTCAGCGCTGGGTGCCCAGGGGAGGATTGCTCCGCTGCAGACGCGCATGTTTACGTGGCAGCTCTTCTGGGTTCTATTCTGTACCAGGATCCCTATATATTAGCTTACCTCTCAAATATTTACATATTCATAAGCTGTTCCCACTGCTTGTTAAAAATGTGTTCCGAGAGGTGTTTTCCTTAGTGCACTCCATTTGAGCTAAACAGAAGAAAAGCAAGCTATCACCCACACCACCCAAAATCCCAGGCACACGGCGCAAGGCAAGCTTGTTACACAGGCATGCAGCGCAAGACAAGTCTAATACAGAGGCTCACAGCGCAAGGTGACTGCAAAAACAGAGCCAAACGCTCCACCTACCTGCCATGTACTGCTTTGGAATTAGGCACCAACACGGACGACGACCGCCTCAGCCTCTCAGTGCGTTCAGATGTGTGGCTACGCCCCAAGGACGCTGCTTGTGCAGCCTGCAAGGGACAAAGCAAAGAGCAACGTGCCAAGAGACTGCCTGAAACCGTTTCCTGCCGGCGGGGGAAGAAGCAAGCCTGCTCAATGTGAGCGATAAAAGCAACTTCCTTTATTAGTTCTAAGTTAGCTCCTTTTATACTTTGTGGCTAACATATGCCCATAAGTCAATCTATTATTGGTTATTTGTTAAGGGTTATATCATCATAAGCCTGCCTCTTGTTTTCATTCTTGCAGTTCCTTCAACCTGTTTTTCCCTGATTCACTTGCTTCTTCTGAGGGCTGTCTTCGTTTAAGGTCGTCTCGACCTTGATCCTGATTGGTCGTGCCGTGCTTCTTCTGCTCTGCTTTAGTCTGCACTTCGTGCCTACGTGCACGTACTCCAACAATTCCCCCTTTTTTCTTCTGAGCAACAAGAGCAGTAACCTTGCCTTGCAGGGTATAAGCTAACAAAGTGCCTACTACTATAACAGCAACTATAATAATCAACAGCCATCGTATACCTTCCTTAACCAAGTCACTAAGCCAACCTGTTATTCCCCAAGAGCTTAACCAACCCTCTAACCTCCCATTAAACACTGGAACCAACTCCTGCGGTTCCTGAGGTGATACAGGAAGGTAACCAGCCCATCTATCCCATAAACGAAAAGCCATACTATAAAATGTGGCAATCTAAAAACTGCTAATTGGTTACACACACTGTTCACACCAAAGTGATTAATTAGTAATTATAACGAGTTTTGATAAGCATACCTTATAGCCAAACATTGCTAGTTTACCTTTAATGTCTAAAAGTTATCTGCACGCCTGCTGTGCTGTGGCCATCTCATTATGGCTGGTTGATGACATGTTCACTTACTTCCAAATACTTTCTCACAGCTCCTTGATTTAAGGGAGTCTGTACACCTGCTTTCAAGGCCGCTACGCTTTGAAAAAGTGATTACCAAAACTTCTCAGCGTGAGTAATTTTGTTGTTTCATGGGAATTTCAAGGATACTGTCAGAGTCTGTGTTGTTGCGAGGAGAGCCAGGCTGCTAGCAGGCCTGCTGTCCCCCTTGACAAATTTTTCTCTTTTTGTATCTGCGCCACAAAACTGCTTTTAGAGGTTTCTGCAAGGGCCCTTTGCAGAAAGCTCAACAAGCACGGCAGTAAATGTAAGACAAGTACCGAATTGTCAAATCCAATAATCCAAATTTGACCATTGACAATATCCATCCTGAAATTTCCCACTCATGAAACCAATTCTGTTCCATCTCTTAATTTCTGAATGCTCACATGAATCGACTGAGAGCGGTCAGCCAGATTCCTGCAGCACATACCTTCCAAAACTTTCACAATTATGTCTGCGAGCCAGCAGCACAAATCAGCTGCTGCATGTTTCACAGAATCCGCATCTGTAGCTAAGTGCCTCGATACCTTTGCTGTTGTACCTGTTTGCTTTGCCAATCAGGAATGTCAGAAGTGCAGATAACTTCAGCTTCACGTTTCCGTGCAGGCACCGATTGCAGCCTGTGACCTTAGGCTGTGCAGAAATCACTGTTTCTCTAATTTTTATTTACCACTAACACACTCATATTTAAAAGAGTATTCAAAATGTCCCGCAGCAAAACTCATTGTCCATTGTGGCTGCACTTGGAACACTTGACTTCAGTTACTGTGATCAGGATCCCGTCCTGGTTCATGCAAGCTTGATTTCTTCTGGATCCACAGCTTTATCTGCTTGGTTCCCATATCTGTAATGACATAGGCAGATCTCCTTTCCCAAGTTAGTACCTGTAACTTCATTTCACTAACATCTAACATGAACTTTTCGGTTCAAAACATACAGAGCCTCATTTAATCAATCAGCTGGAGAGATGTCCTTCTGTCCCACTTATTGTTTGTGAAGCCTGTGTGCACGTAAACAGTTCCTTATGTATGCGTATGCAGCTCAGCTATATCTCCATGACCATTGTCTGTCAGCCATTCTCCAACACTCCACCCCGATACAGAGGCACGCGACATGCATTACACTACCTTATCATCCATGAACATTGCCCAAGGCAAGCTCGATCCAGAAGCACACATTTCTCTCAATCCAAAACCAGAGAGAATAATTTGGCAGAGGTTAAACCCCCTTGCGTTCCAACCGACCTCAGATCGCTCTGGGAGGCTGGGGGCGGCTGGGCTTAACCCCTGTGGGATGTCCAGTTCGGGGCTTTGTTTCGAGCAGGTCTTGGCAATCCTCAGGACCAGAGTGAAGACTCCAAACGGAGGCCATGCACTTGACCTACAAGCAGCGCGCAAGTGAAAGGGGAAAAGGAAGAAAACAGTGCGGTAAAGAGAGAGCGCTTGAGCGCTAGCGCGGGATTGAGCGCGATTGCAATACCTACCACCATAGAGCTGCAGCACTCCACCGGTCCAAAGCAACTTGGCATCATGTGGGGAATTCCCTTTGTTGTTAGTTGTTCGCGGTTCAGCGCTGGGTGCCCAGGGGAGGATTGCTCCGCTGCTGACGCGCACGTTTACGTGGCATCTCTTCGTAGTTCTATTCCGTACCAGGATCCCTATTTATTAGCTTACCTCTCAAATATTTACATATTCATAACCTGTTCCCACTGCTTATTAAAATGTGTTTCGAGAGGTGTTTTCCATAGTGCCCTCCATTTGAGCTAAACAAAAGAAAAGCAAGCTATCACCCACACCACCCAAAATCCCAGGCACACGGCGCAAGGCAAGCTTGTTACACAGTCATACAGCGCAAGACAAGTCTAATACAGAGGCTCACAGCGCAAGGTGACTGTAAAAACAGAGCCAAACGCTCCACCTACCTGCCATGTACTGCTTTGGAATTAGGCACCAACACGGACGACGACCGCCTCAGCCTCTCAGTGCGTTCAGACGTGTGGCTACGCCCCAAGGACGCTGCTTGTGCAGCCTGCAAGGGACAAAGCAAAGAGCCACATGCCAAGAGACTGCCTGAAGCCGTTTCCTGCCGGCGGGGGAAGAAGCAAGCCTGCTCAATGTGAGCGATAAAAGCAACTTCCTTTATTAGTTCTAAGTTAGCTCCTTTTATACTTTGTGGCTAACATATGCCCATAAGTCAATCTATTATTGGTTATTTGTTAAGGGTTATATCATCATAAGCCTGCCTCTTGTTTTCATTCTTGCAGTTCCTTCAATCTGTTTTTCCCTGATTCACTTGCTTCTTCTGAGGGCTGTCTTCGTTTAAGGTCGTCTCGACCTTGATCCTGATTGGTCGTGCCGTGCTTCTTCTGCTCTGCTTTAGTCTGCACTTCGTGCCTACGTGCACGTACTCCAACAATTCCCCCTTTTTTCTTCTGAGCAACAAGAGCAGTAACCTTGCCTTGCAGGGTATAAGCTAACAAAGTGCCTACTACTATAACAGCAACTATAATAATCAACAGCCATCGTATACCTTCCTTAACCAAGTCACTAAGCCAACCTGTTATTCCCCAAGAGCTTAACCAACCCTCTAACCTCCCATTAAACACTGGAACCAACTCCTGCGGTTCCTGAGGTGATACAGGAAGGTAACCAGCCCATCTATCCCATAAACGAAAAGCCATACTATAAAATGTGGCAATCTAAAAACTGCTAATTGGTTACACACACTGTTCACACCAAAGTGATTAATTAGTAATTATAACGAGTTTTGATAAGCATACCTTATAGCCAAACATTGCTAGTTTACCTTTAATGTCTAAAAGTTATCTGCACGCCTGCTGTGGCCATCTCATTATGGCTGGTTGATGACATGTTCACTTACTTCCAAATACTTTCTCACAGCTCCTTGATTTAAGGGAGTCTGTACACCTGCTTTCAAGGCCGCTACGCTTTGAAAAAGTGATTACCAAAACTTCTCAGCGTGAGTAATTTTGTTGTTTCATGGGAATTTCAAGGATACTGTCAGAGTCTGTGTTGTTGCGAGGAGAGCCAGGCTGCTAGCAGGCCTGCTGTCCCCCTTGACAAATTTTTCTCTTTTTGTATCTGCGCCACAAAACTGCTTTTAGAGGTTTCTGCAAGGGCCCTTTGCAGAAAGCTCAACAAGCACGGCAGTAAATGTAAGACAAGTACTGAATTGTCAAATCCAATAATCCAAATTTGACCATTGACAATATCCATCCTGAAATTTCCCACTCATGAAACCAATTCTGTTCCATCTCTTAATTTCTGAATGCTCACATGAATCGACTGAGAGCGGTCAGCCAGATTCCTGCAGCACATACCTTCCAAAACTTTTACAATTATGTCTGCGAGCCAGCAGCACAAATCAGCTGCTGCATGTTTCACAGAATCCGCATCTGTAGCTAAGTGCCTCGATACCTTTGCTGTTGTACCTGTTTGCTTTGCCAATCAGGAATGTCAGAAGTGCAGATAACTTCAGCTTCACGTTTCCGTGCAGGCACCGATTGCAGCCTGTGACCTTAGGCTGTGCAGAAATCACTGTTTCTCTAATCTTTATTTACCACTAACACACTCATATTTAAAAGAGTATTCAAAATGTCCCGCAGCAAAACTCATTGTCCATTGTGGCTGCACTTGGAACACTTGACTTCAGTTACTGTGATCAGGATCCCGTCCTGGTTCAGCAAGCTTGATTTCTTCTGGATCCACAGCTTTATCTGCTTGGTTCCCATATCTGTAATGACATAGGCAGATCTCCTTTCCCAAGTTAGTACCTGTAACTTCATTTCACTAACATCTAACATGAACTTTTCTGTTCAAAACATACAGAGCCTCGTTTAATCAATCAGCTGGAGAGATGTCCTTCTCTCCCCCTTATTCTTTGTGAAGCCTGTGTGCACGTAAACAGTTCCTTATGTATGCGTATGCAGCTCAGCTATATCTCCATGACCATTGTCTGTCAGCCATTCTCCAACACTCCACCCCGATACAGAGGCACGCGACATGCATTACACTACCTTATCATCCATGTACATTGCCCAAGGCAAGCTCGATCCAGAAGCACACATTTCTCTCAATCCAAAACCAGAGAGAATAATTTGGCAGAGGTTAAACCCCCTTGCGTTCCAACCGACCTCAGATCGCTCTGGGAGGCTGGGGGCGGCTGGGCTTAACCCCTGTGGGATGTCCAGTTCGGGGCTTTGTTTCGAGCAGGTCTTGGCAATTCTCAGGACCAGAGTGAAGACTCCAAACGGAGGCCCTGCATTTGACCTACAAGCAGCGTGCAAGTGAAAGGGGAAAAGGAAGAAAACAGTGCGGTATAGAGAGAGCGCTTGAGCGCTAGTGCGGGATTGAGCGCGATTGCAATACCTACCACCATAGAGCCGCAGCACTCCACCGGTCCAAAGCAACTTGGCATCATGTGGGGAATTCCCTTTGTTGTTAGTTGTTCACGGTTCAGCGCTGGGTGCCCAGGGGAGGATTGCTCCACTGCAGACGCGCACGTTTACGTGGCAGCTCTTCGCAGTTAAATTCCGTTCCAGGACCCCTATCTATTAGGTTACTTCGCACATATTTACATATTCATAACCTGTTCCCACTACTGATTAAATTTGTTCCGAGAGGTGTTTTCCATAGTGCCCTCATTTGAGCTAAACAAAAGAAAAGCAAGCTATCACCCACACCACCCAAAATTCCAGGCACACGGCGCAAGGCAAGCTTGTTACACAGGCATACGGCGCAAGACAAGTCTAATACAGAGGCTCGCAGCGCAAGGTGACTGCAAAAACAGAGCCAAACGCTCCACCTACCTGCCATGTACTGCTTTGGAATTAGGCACCAACACGGACGTCGACCGCCTCAGCTTCTCAGTGCGTTCAGACGTGTGGCTACGCCCCAACGACGCTGCCTGTGGAGCCTGCAAGGGACAAAGCAAAGAGCAACGTGCCAAGAAACTGCCTGAAGCCGTTTCCCATCTCCCATTCCCTTCCCTTCACCGACCGCGCACAGCCCCCGCCAGTTATAGGTGCCCACGCCGAGGTTCCTGCCTGGGCTGTATAACAAACAAGGGATGCCTAGAACTCACCTGCAATGCAACACCAGCCCGTGAGGAATGCCTTGCCTGGCCCGAGTCGCCTCCCCTCGCTGAAGGGCCCGTTTTCCTCCTCGCTTTGCGCCTTCACAAGAGAAACAGCACACACAAACAAACCTTAAACGTGGCACCGAGCCGCCGGCCACTTCATCACGCCAACACCACCGGCCGACCTACCTCCCTCGGGTCCTCCCCTCGACTCCTCCATCGCTGCCTCGGTACACATTGCATCTGGCCCTGTCTGAAAAACCCAACAATTTAGTGAGCACGTCACCCCGATACCGACTCATCGCTGCACCATTGCGGATCTCTCGCTTCCATTTAGGAACCCTCTCTGCGGTCTAACTGCAGGCAGCCCTTAAGACTCAAACAGTAAAAAACCAGGCATACCTCAGAGCCCCACAGCCTTACACCCCTGCAAAGTTCCATCTGCTTTTCCCAACGCTGAAGGGCCCCACCTAGCAGCTCCCACCATCTCCCAGGAACAGGATGGGCAGGATGGTCCGCACACCCTGCTGACGGTACCACCTTCGCCGAGCCCTCCCGGGCAGAATCCCACACGCTAACCCTGGACTCCTGCGGCTATGCCCCATCACCCCGACTCCACAACCCCGGGCAGAGCAGCTCCGTGCCAAACACGCACACAGAATGATGCAACGCAGAACCCTGCGGATGATGGGACTCCAAGAGGACCGAAAACTGTCAGCAAGACAGGAGACACCGTCAAACAACGCCACGAAGGGGCGGATGAGAGGAAGCTCTAAGGCAGCCCCCAAAGATAGGGGACTGACAGTAAGTCCTTCCAATGAGCCGTTCCAAAGCAGTGACGATGGATGCACAAGAAGCCCGCCTTCAAGACCTAACGATGGAAAGATGCACGGAAAAAGCCTCCGGCTGTGAAAACGAGTGACCGAAGAGCGGGCTCCAGACAGAGCCCGCAATGACGCCACAAGAGAAGACCGACTGGAAACTTCCGAGACGTGAGGACAAACCGTGCCATGACCTTGCTAGGCAAATCAAGAGCAGCTCCGCGGCTGCTATGCTGATGAACGAGCGTGGGCATTCAAGACCCTAGAGACCGCGCCCGAGAGGCACACTGGGCACCTTTGAGCACAAAGAGGATGCTGACATCCAGAGAAGGACTAAGACACAGAAGACACACCAAACGACAAGCATCAAGACAGACAGGGGCTGGAGCTGCCCTGCCCGGCACACCCTGGCATTGTGCTGACAAGTGACCCGCTCCTCCCTGTACAGCCTTATCCAGCCTCTCCCCAACCCCATTCTTGCCCTCTCCTCCGGCTCCTTCTACTTAGCTTGCAGGAGTCCGGGGATCTACAATCCCTTCTTGACAGCAGAAGATGTCTACCGGATGTCTGCTTACTGGGGCGCTTTGTTGCGGTGTCAAGCGTCGGGTACCGCCTGGAAAGCAAAAGAGACCGTTAGAACTTCACAGACCAATATGGATAAGCTAGTCATACAGCCACCGATCGCATCTTACCTTGCGTAACGTGTGCTGGACCGCTTTCTTAAGGCTCCGCTCGTCCCTCTGCAGCTGCTAAGAGCATCGAGCGACTCACCCGGATGCGGACCGACGGCTTGCCAGTTCCAAAGGTCTCCCCATGGGAAGCCTTCCTTCTTCCCGGACTCAACTTCATTCACTATTTATATCCCTTCCTTCTCACTTCCCAGTTGGTGGGAACTTCCCCCAAAACTGCGCTTGCGAGGCGTACCTCGTGTTTTGCGGACGGCCGCTATGTTTGGTCTTCTAATGAACTCTGCGCTCTGCTACAGGCCCCTGAAATAAAGTCCATGAGGGGCCTGCTGTGACTTCCAAAATGAGCTAGTAAAGCCTCGCCCTGCCCCCGGCTAGATAATCTCACCGTCGCGCCTGTTAGGAGAAGCGATGCTCATGGCTGACGCATTATAGAGCAAAGAGGATTAATAAAAGGTGAGGTTCTATCTTCAGTGCAGTCAGGAATGGCAGCAAAAAGCCACACGCTTAGAACCCGAGGCTGATAGATAATGGTATAGGGTCATCTTACGACCTGCTAAAAACGCAATAGAAAATAAATTAAAAACCCCAAACCAAGCCACAAACCTATCTAGGAGTACGCTTCCTATTATATACATGCTGCTTAACATTGAGTACTCCTTATGCTCCTTAAGGGGCCAGAGTGAACTCAAGAAAAAGACCAAGAGAAAGGGGTAAGAGATAGAGGAGAACACTAAGACAAGGGCATTAGCCAAGAGAGGGGAGAAAGAGGAATGCAGGAGAAAAGCTACACCAGAACAAACAAGGAGGGGCAGGGAGGAGAGACCAGAGAGGTAAACAAACAGTGGAGAAGGAGGAAGCCCTTGGGGTGAGCAACAGGGAGATAGAGAGGGTGAAAGTGGAGAGACGGAGGAGTGGGGTGAAGAGGGAGAGAAAGGAAGGCAGAGAGTGCGATAGAAGAGAGTGTACAGAAAGACTAAGAAACAAACAGTAGTAGGAGAAAGAGAGACAGCCAGAGACATGAGGGGAAAGAAACACACAGGTGCAGGGAGAGACCACCAGATTGCTAAGCAAGCGAAGGAGAGCCCGATGGGCACTGTGCCTGCGAGCGAGTGTAGGCATTTGAGACCCTAGAGGCCATGGCCGAGGGGCACATTGCGCCCCTCTGAGTGCAAAGAGGATGCCGGCATCCAGAGAAGGACTAAGACACAGAAGATGCCACACAACATACACACACACACGTGCAGACGTGAGCCAGACCTGCCCTCTCTGGCTCACCCTAACGTCGTGCTGGTGAGTAACCAGCCTGCCCAAAGGGGGGACCGCTCATGGACAGCCCCTTTCCCTACGTCAGCTTTCATGGGCAAGTGACCTTGCCGCTGCCCTCGCCCCCCCTTCTCTTCCCTTGCTCCCTCCCCGGCCCTGGTCACTTCCCTTAGCTCTCAGACTGCTGGGGATCCATCTCGGTCCTCAAGGAACACAGCGCACGCCTCTGTAGGTCAAATGGGATGTTCCTGGAGTTGCCACATTATTCTTCAGCCTCCGTGATAAAGACCGCAACCTGGAAGATAGTTGACTTTCATACCCATTACTTTATTAGGAAATGCTAACAGTCTCTATGCAAGCAAGAAGCTTACTCAAACCCTAGCTAGATAAGCTCAGTATCAGTATCATAGTAACAGAAGCGGTGCTAACAGCTTACAGTTTAAAGAGCAAAGCTGGTGGAAAAAGCCCAATTGTCCACCTTGTGCAAAGTCAGGAACGCTGGTGAAATGCTATGCACCCAGAGGCAAAAAATCAACAGCCAACTATATAGGATTGAGTTGCCTTCAAAGGCCCTGAAAAGGCAACACAAAATACACAAAAAGCTATGTCAATAAGTACTCTTGACTAGGTAGACCCTGGTCACACTCAGCCAGTTGCAAAACGCTCACCTGAGACGCATGAACCAAGACGACAGCAGCAACTCAAATGCTTCAATGGCAGAATGAAAGCTAGAACGGTACAACAGGAGACACAAAGCAGAATGAGCTGCCAAAAGCAAGACGAGACCCTTATATAACCCAGAGCCCACCCACCACCCTTCTCACTGTGGCCTGGAAAGGGGAGGATGCTGCCTGCAGAAGGATTAAAAGCAGCTGGAGCAGCAGGTGTGGCTCTTCTGACCCGAGTTGTTTATCAGAGAATGAATGCTGAATGGAGAAAGGGATTCTTGCTGAAAACACTCTCTACTGTGCTGAATCTTTACATTGATGATTAAAACAGGAATGTAAACCACCATACATTTACTAAAAGATGGATAAAAATCCCTAAAGAGAGTGCTAAACCTCATAGAGAAAATACTGAGTAAACACTATAAAAATGCTGCTGTTAGGAAATCGTGTAGTTTAGACTTGCAGAAAGCAAGAGAAAAACCTACATAACTGATCTTTCATCTGAGTGAGATGGAGTCTAGCACGCGACTTCAACAGGAAAGCCTTCCAGATAATACCAAAGAACAAGGAACAACTGCATCCCTAAGCAGTCCCACCTAAAGGATATGTCTGCACAAGAACCACAGGAAGTACTGTAGTACACTCACAAATCACTCTAACAAATTTCCATAGAAAATAGAGATGAGACACATGTATTCCTAACACATAATGACCCTAGAAAAAAATACAAGCCCCACCAAGAAAAATACCCAGCAGTAGCTCCCAAACCAAAGGAGCCAGGACTGAAAGACATACCTGGCCTGAAACCTCCCCAAGGAGCCCACAAGCAGCCCCATTGACATGGGATATCTCCACACTCCAGTCGAGGCAACGGCCAAGGGCACAAACCTCCCCATCTTCCATCTTAACCTTTAAAAGGCATAAATCCCCTTTTTGAGCCTGTCCACATGACTCCTCAGCCACCATCCAGACCTGCTCACCTTACCTCTCGGCGTGCCTTCTGCCTTCAACACTCCCCCCTCAGCTCAGCCCTCATCTTCTGCAGCAGCCCAGGAGAAACCCAAAGGGACCAGCAGACCCCACCCCAGCTAGCTGCCTTTTAACAGGGAGAGCTGTCTCCATCAGCCCAATTTGTGGCACCTGGGGCTCATCAAGTCCCAGCACTCAGCTTCAGCCCAGTACCTTCGAGTGGGGACTATTTGCCCTGGGGCTCTGAGCTTTCCTTTGCCAGGGAACCTAAAATACACCTGCAAAAGTGTTTTTCTCATCCAGAGCAGCATTTGCTGCCAAACATGCCAAACATGCAGCAATAGCTTCCAAACCAAAGGAGCCAGGACTAAAAGACATAGCTGGCCTGAAACCTTCCCAAAGGGGACTCACAAGCAGCCCCTACCAACATGGGACATCCCCACACTTTCAGCAGGGCACTTACCAAGAGCACAGAGCCCCCCAGCTTCCAACTTCACCTTTAAAATCCAGAAATCCCTTTTTTTTTTTCAGGCTTTTCCCCATGACTCCCCAGCCACCTTCCAGTGCCACTCACCTCATCTCCTGCAGAACCTTCTGCCTTCTTACAGCAACGCTCCCTCCTCTCCTCAGCACAGCTCTTGCCTTCTGCAGCAGCTCAAAGGAACCAGCAGACCCCACCCCAGCTAGCTGCCTTTTAACAGGGAGAGCTGTCTCCATCAGCCCAATTTGTGGCACCTGGGGCTCACCAAGCCCCAGTACCTTCCACTGGGGATGGGCGATACCACCTACACCTGTGGTGCTCCCTCCGTGGCTGGAAGCCAAGTGGCCCCTAAAGCCCCTCTTGCCCGGGGGTCAGGGCTTTCCTTCCCCAGGGATCCGTCCTAATGTGCCCTGTGTCATTTTCCAGCTGTAGCAACATCCCTGTTCGACTGTGCTAAACACCCGGCAGCAAATCCCAAACCAAAGTGCTGAGGATTGAGAGATATTCCTGGCAGAGAAACGTGACATTTTTGGGTCAAAAACTGAAGAATTAAGGTCTGACAGACAAGGGCTGGAGCTGCCCTGCCCGGCACACCCTGGCATTGTGCTGACAAGTGACCCGCTCCTCCCTGTACAGCCTTATCCAGCCTCTCCCCAACCCCTCCCATTCTCGCCCTCTTCTCCGGCTCCTTCTACTTAGCTTGCAGGAGTCCGGGGATCTACAATCCCTTCTTGACAGCAGAAGATGTCTACCGGATGTCTGCTTACTGGGACGCTTTGTTGTCGTGTCAAGCGTCGGGTACCGCCTGGAAAGCAAAAGAGACTGTTAGAACTTCACAGACACTGGCGCACCTGAAAAAAAGTCATCTCTGCTTTAGCCCGCTAGTCTGACATCTGGCTTTGCTCGGCACTTTGTGACTTCAAAAAACGTTACAGGCCAAAATGGATAAGCTAGTCAGACAGCCCCTGGTCACATCTGACCTTGCGTAACATGTGCTGACCTGCGTTCCTTAGGGCGCTCGGCTCGTCCCTCTGCAACGAGCATCAAGACAGTCACCCGGTTGCGGGCGGACCGTTTACCAATTCCAAAGGTCTCCGCAGGAAGCCTCCCTTCCTCCCAGGCTCAACTTCGCTCATTATTTATCTCCCTTCCTTCCCACTACCCGGTCGGCGCAGTTCCCCAGAAACTGTGCTTGCCAGGCATACCACATGTTTTGCAGACAGCTGCTAGGTTCGGTCTTCTAACGAACTCTTCCCTCTGCTACAGGCCCCTGAAATAAAGGGCTAATGCTTGGAGACCAAGAGGGGCCTGCTGTGAAGTCTAAACAAGCTAAAACAAGAACCACAGTGCTCTGAAAACATCTAGGAAAGCAGTGAGCTCTCCGATGGCTTAAGGGAAGGCCGATGCAAAGGGACATGGCTCCTACAGCCCACAACCAGAGAGACTAATTTGGCAGAGGTTAAACCCCCTTGCGTTCCAACCGACCTCAGATCGCTCTGGGTGGCTGGGGGTGGCTGGGCTTAACCCCTGTGGGATGTCCAGTTCGGGGCTTTGTTTCGAGCAGGTCTTGGCAATCCTC
Organism: Laterallus jamaicensis coturniculus; assembly: GCA_022605575.1. Taxonomy (NCBI): domain Eukaryota; kingdom Metazoa; phylum Chordata; class Aves; order Gruiformes; family Rallidae; genus Laterallus; species Laterallus jamaicensis. The sequence goes on along the minus strand of JAKCOX010000269.1, from coordinate 286,419 downwards.
AGGACCAGAGTGAAGACTCCAAACGGAGGCCCTGCATTTGACCTACAAGCAGCGCGCAAGTGAAAGGGGAAAAGGAAGAAAACAGTGCGGTAAAGAGAGAGCGCTTGAGCGCTAGCGCGGTAGTGAGCGCGATTGCAATACCTACCACCAACTTGCACGCGGCGCAAGACATGACCAATACAGAGGCACGCGATCCATTACTCGCCACCGCTACAGAGGCACGTGACATGCATTACACTAACTTATCATCCATGAACATTGCCCAAGGCAAGCTCGATCCAGAAGCACACATTTCTCTCAATCCAAAACCAGAGAGACTAATTTGGCAGAGGTTAAACCCCCTTGCGTTCCAACCGACCTCAGATCGCTCTGGGTGGCTGGGGGCGGCTGGGCTTAACCCCTGTGGGATGTCCAGTTCGGGGCTTTGTTTCGAGCAGGTCTTGGCAATCCTCAGGACCAGAGTGAAGACTCCAAACGGAGGCCATGCATTTGACCTACAAGCAGCGCGCAAGTGAAAGGGGAAAAGGAAGAAAACAGTGCGGTAAAGAGAGAGCGCTTGAGCGCTAGCGCGGGAGTGAGCGCGATTGCAATACCTACCACCATAGAGCTGCAGCACTCAACTGGTCCAAAGAAACTTGGCATCATGTGGAGAATTCCATTGCTTGTTAGTTGTTCGCGGTTCAGCGCTGGGTGCCCAGGGGAGGATTGCTCCGCTGCAGACGCGCACGTTTACGTGGCAGCTCTTCTGGGTTCTATTCCGTACCAGGATCCCTATTTATTAGCTTACCTCTCAAATATTTACATATTCATAACCTGTTCCCACTGCTCATTAAAATGAGTTCCGAGAGGTGTTTTCCATAGTGCCCTCCATTTGAGCTAAACAAAAGAAAAGCAAGCTATCACCCACACCACCCAAAACCGCCGGCACACGGCGCAAGGCAAGCTTGTTACACAGGCATACGGCGCAAGACAAGTCTAATACAGAGGCTCACAGCGCAAGGTGACTGCAAAAACAGAGCCAAACGCTCCACCTACCTGCCATGTACTGCTTTGGAATTAGGCACCAACACGGACGACGACCGCCTCAGCTTCTCAGTGCGTTCAGACGTGTGGCTACGCCCCAACGACGCTGCCTGTGGAGCCTGCAAGGGACAAAGCAAAGAGCAACGTGCCAAGAAACTGCCTGAAGCCGTTTCCCATCTCCCATTCCCTTCCCTTCACCGACCGCTCACAGCCCCCGCCAGTTATAGGTGCCCGCGCCGAGGTTCCTGCCTGGGCTGTAAAACAAACAAGGGATGCCTAGAACTCACCTGCAATGCAACACCAGCCCGTGAGGAATGCCTTGCCTGGCCCGAGTCGCCTCCCCTCGCTGAAGGGCCCGCTTTCCTCCTCGCTTTGCGCCTTCACAAGAGAAACAGCACACACAAACAAACCTTAAACGTGGCACCGAGCCGCCGACCACTTCATCACGCCAACACCACCGGCCGACCTACCTCCCTCGGGTCCTCCCCTCGACTCCTCCATCGCTGCCTCGGTACACATTGCATCTGGCCCTGTCTGAAAAACCCAACAATTTAGTGAGCACGTCACCCCGATACCGACTCATCGCTGCACCATTGCGGATCTCTCGCTTCCATTTAGGAACCCTCTCTGCGGTCTAACTGCAGGCAGCCCTTAAGACTCAAACAGTAAAAAACCAGGCATACCTCAGAGCCCCACAGCCTTACACCCCTGCAAAGTTCCATCTGCTTTTCCCAACGCTGAAGGGCCCCACCTAGCAGCTCCCACCATCTCCCAGGAACAGGATGGGCAGGATGGTCCGCACACCCTGCTGACGGTACCACCTTCGCCGAGCCCTCCCGGGCAGAATCCCACACGCTAACCCTGGACTCCTGCGGCTATGCCCCATCACCCCGACTCCACAACCCCGGGCAGAGCAGCTCCGTGCCAAACACGCACACAGAATGACGCAACGCAGAACCCTGCGGATGATGGGACTCCAAGAGGACCGAAAACTGTCAGCAAGACAGGAGACACCGTCAAACAACGCCACGAAGGGGCAGATGAGAGGAAGCTCTAAGGCAGCCCCCAAAGAGAGGGGACTGACAGTAAGTCCTTCCAATGAGCCGTTCCAAAACAGTGACGATGGATGCACAAGAAGCCCGCCTTCAAGACCTAACGATGGAAAGATGCACGGAAAAAGCCTCCGGCTGTGAAAACGAGTGACCGAAGAGCGGGCTCCAGACAGAGCCCGCAATGACGCCACAAGAGAAGACCGACCGGAAACTTCCGAGACGTGAGGACAAACCGTGCCATGACCTTGCTAGGCAAATCAAGAGCAGCTCCGCGGCTGCTATGCTGATGAACGAGCGTGGGCATTCAAGACCCTAGAGACCGCGCCCGAGAGGCACACTGGGCACCTTTGAGCACAAAGAGGATGCTGACATCCAGAGAAGGACTAAGACACAGAAGACACACCAAACGACAAGCATCAAGACAGACAGGGGCTGGAGCTGCCCTGCCCGGCACACCCTGGCATCGTGCTGCCAAACGACCCGCTCCTCCCTGTACAGCCTTATCCAGCCTCTCCCCAACCCCATTCTTGCCCTCTCCTCCGGCTCCTTCTACTTAGCTTGCAGGAGTCCGGGGATCTACAATCCCTTCTTGACAGCAAAAGATGTCTACCGGATGTCTGCTTACTGGGACGCTTTGTTGTCGTGTCAAGCGTCGGGTACCACCTGGAAAGCAAAAGAGACTATTAGAACTTCACAGACACTGGCGCATCTGAAAAAGTCATCTCTGCTTTACCCTCTAGTCTCAACTCACCTGGCCGAGGTCACATGTTGACATGCTGCCATCCAGCTTTGCTCGGCATTTTGTGACTTCAAAAACAAATGACAGACCAAAAGGGATAAGCTAGTCAGACAGCCACCGGTCACATGTTACCTTGAGAAACTTGTCCTGACCCGCTCTCCTCATGGCGCGCCGCTCGTGCATCTGCAAAGATCATAGAGTGAGTCACCTGGATGCAGGCGGACAGTTGGCCAATTCCAAAGGTCTCCGCAGGAAGCCTCCCTTCCTCCCAGGCTCAACTTCATTCATTGTTTATTTCCCTTCCTTCCCTCTTCCCGGTTGGCACAGTTCCCCAGAAACTGCGCTTGCCAGGCATACCACGTATTTTGCAGACAGCTGCTAGGTTCCGTCTTCTAACAAACTCTTCCCTCGTCTACAGGCCCCTGAAATAAAGGGCTAATGCTTGGAGTCCATAAGCGGCCTGCTGTGACCTCCAAACAAGCTAGAGAAAAACCCACAGTGCTCTGAAAACATCTAGGAAAGCAGTGAGCTCTCCGATGGCATAAGGGAAGGCTGATCCAGAGGGACATGGCTCTCACAGCCCACAACCAGAGAGACTAATTTGGCAGAGGTTAAACCCCCTTGCGTTCCAACCGACCTCAGACTGCTCTGGGTGGCTGGGGGCGGCTGGCCTTAACCCCTGTGGGAGGTCCAATTTGGGGCTTTGTTCCTGAGGATTGCAAAGACCTGGTCACAGCAGAGTGAAGACTCCAAACGGAGTCAAGGTTTCAGTCACTGTATTTGGCTGACAAGAAGCATGCAAGAGACTGTGGGAAAGAAAGAAAGAAAAATTGGGGAAAAGAGAGAGCGAAGAAGAACACAAGCCCACGCCTAAGAGCTACCACGAAAGTGAGCGCGATTGCAATACCTACCACCATAGAGCTGCAGCACTCCACCGGTCCAAAGCAACTCGGCATCATGTGGGGAATTCCATTGCTTGTTAGTTGTTTGCGGTTCAGCGCTGGGTGCCCAGGGGAGGATTGCTCCGCTGCAGACGCGCATGTTTACGTGGCAGCTCTTCTGGGTTCTATTCCGTACCAGGATCCCTATATATTAGCATACCTCTCAAATATTTACATATTCATAAGCTGTTCCCACTGCTTGTTAAAAATGTGTTCCGAGAGGTGTTTTCCATAGTGCACTCCATTTGAGCTAAACAGAAGAAAAGCAAGCTATCACCCACACCCCCCCAAAATCCCAGGCACACGGCGCAAGGCAAGCTTGTTACACAGGCATGCGGCGCAAGACAAGTCTAATACAGAGGCACGCTATCCATTACTCCACCCCGATACAGAGGCATGCGGCGCAAGACAAGTCTAATACAGAGGCTCACAGCGCAAGGTGACTGCAAAAACAGAGCCAAACGCTCCACCTACCTGCCATGTACTGCTTTGGAATTAGGCACCAACACGGACGTCGACCGCCTCAGCTTCTCAGTGCGTTCAGACGTGTGGCTACGCCCCAATGACGCTGCTTGTGCAGCCTGCAAGGGACAAAGCAAAGAGCCACATGCCAAGAGACTGCCTGAAGCCGTTTCCTGCCGGCGGGGGAAGAAGCAAGCCTGCTCAATGTGAGCGATAAAAGCAGCTTCCTTTATTAGTTCTAAGTTAGCTCCTTTTATACTTTGTGGCTAACATATACCCGTAAGTCAATCTATGATTGGTTATTTGTTAAGGGTTATATCATCATAAGCCTGCCTCTTGTTTTCATTCTTGCAGTTCCTTCAACCTGTTTTTCCCTGATTCACTTGCTTCTTCTGAGGGCTGTCTTCGTTTAAGGTCGTCTCGACCTTGATCCTGATTGGTCATGCCGTGCTTCTTCTGCTCTGCTTTAGTCTGCACTTCGTGCCTACGTGCACGTACTCCAACAATTCCCCCTTTTTTCTTCTGAGCAACAAGAGCAGTAACCTTGCCTTGCAGGGTATAAGCTAACAAAGTGCCTACTACTATAACAGCAACTATAATAATCAACAGCCATCGTATACCTTCCTTAACCAAGTCACTAAGCCAACCTGTTATTCCTCAAGAGCTTAACCAACCCTCTAACCTCCCATTAAACACTGGAACCAACTCCTGCGGTTCCTGAGGTGATACAGGAAGGTAACCAGCCCATCCATCCCATAAACGAAAAGCCATACTATAAAATGTGGCAATCTAAAAACTGCTAATTGGTTACACACACTGTTCACACCAAAGTGATTAATTAGTAATTATAACGACTTATGATAAGCATACCTTATAGCCAAACATTGCTAGTTTACCTTTAATGTCTAAAGGTTATCTGCACGCCTGCTGTGGCCATCTCATTATGGCTGGTTGATGACATGTTCATTTTACTTCCAAATACTTTCTCACAGCTCCTTGATTTAAGGGAGTCTGTACACCTGCTTTCAAGGCCGCTACGCTTTGAAAAAGTGATTACCAAAACTTCTCAGCGTGAGTAATTTTGTTGTTTCATGGGAATTTCAAGGATACTGTCAGAGTCTGTGTTGTTGCGAGGAGAGCCAGGCTGCTAGCAGGCCTGCTGTCCCCCTTGACAAATTTTTCTCTTTTTGTATCTGCGCCACAAAACTGCTTTTAGAGGTTCCTGCAAGGGCCCTTTGCAGAAAGCTCAACAAGCACGGCAGTAAATGTAAGATAAGTACCGAATTGCCAAATCCAATAATCCAAATTTGACCATTGACAATATACATCTTGAAATTTCCCACTCATGAAACCAATTCTGTTCCTTCTCTTAATTTCTGAATGCTCACATGAATCGACTGAGAGCGGTCAGCCAGATTCCTGCAGCACATACCTTCCAAAACTTTCACAATTATGTCTGCGAGCCAGCAGCACAAATCAGCTGCTGCATGTTTCACAGAATCCGCATCTGTAGCTAAGTGCCTCGATACCTTTGCTGTTGTACCTGTTTGCTTTGCCAATCAGGAATGTCAGAAGTGCAGATAACTTCAGCTTCACGTTTCCGTGCAGGCACCGATTGCAGCCTGTGACCTTGGGCTGTGCAGAAATCACTGTTTCTCTAATTTTTATTTACCACTAACACACTCATATTTAAGAGTATTCAAAACGTCCCGCAGCAAAACTCTGACTCCATTGTGGCTGCACTTGGAACACTTGACTTCAGTTACTGTGATCAGGATCGCGTCCTGGTTCAGCAAGCTTGATTTCTTCTGGATCCACAGCTTTATCTGCTTGGTTCCCATATCTGTAATGACATAGGCAGATCTCCTTTCCCAAGTTAGTACCTGTAACTTCATTTCACTAACATCTAACATGAACTTTTCGGTTCAAAACATACAGAGCCTCGTTTAATCAATCAGCTGGAGAAATGTCCTTCTCTCCCCCTTATTCTTTGTGAAGCCTGTGTGCACATAAACAGTTCCTTATGTATGCATATGCAGCTCAGCTATATCTCCATGACCATTGTCTGTCAGCCATTCTCCAACACTCCACCCCGATACAGAGGCACGCGACATGCATTACACTACCTTATCATCCATGAACATTGCCCAAGGCAAGCTCGATCCAGAAGCACACATTTCTCTCAATCCAAAACCAGAGAGACTAATTTGGCAGAGGTTAAACCCCCTTGCGTTCCAACCGACCTCAGATCGCTCTGGGAGGCTGGGGGCGGCTGGGCTTAACCCCTGTGGGAGGTCCAGTTCGGGGCTTTGTTTCGAGCAGGTCTTGGCAATCCTCAGGACCAGAGTGAAGACTCCAAACGGAGGCCCTGCATTTGACCTACAAGCAGCGCGCAAGTGAAAGGGGAAAAGGAAGAAAACAGTGCGGTATAGAGAGAGCGCTTGAGCGCTAGCGCGGGAGTGAGCGCGATTGCAATACCTACCACCATAGAGCCGCAACACTCCACCGGTCCAAAGCAACTTGGCATCATGTGGGGAATTCCCTTTGTTGTTAGTTGTTCGCGGTTCAGCGCTGGGTGCCCAGGGGAGGATTGCTCCACTGCAGACGCGCACATTTTTCTGGCAGCTCTTCGTAGTTCCATTCCGTTCCAGGACCCCTATCTATTAGGTTACTTCGCACATATTTACATATTCATAACCTGTTCCCACTACTGATTAAAATGTGTTCTAAGAGGTGTTTTCCATAGTGCCCTCCATTTGAGCTAAACAAAATAAAATCAAGCTATCACCCACACCCCCCAAAATCCCAGGCACACGGCGCAAGGCAAGCTTGTTACACAGGCATGCGGCGCAAGACAAGTCTAATACAGAGGCTCACAGCGCAAGGTGACTGCAAAAACAGAGCCAAACGCTCCACCTACCTGCCATGTACTGCTTTGGAATGAGGCACCAACACGGACGTCGACCGCCTCACCTTCTCAGTGCGTTCAGACGTGTGGCTACGCCCCAACGATGCTGCCTGTGGAGCCTGCAAGGGACAAAGCAAAGAGCAACGTTCCAAGAAACTGCCTGAAGCCGTTTCCCATCTCCCATTCCCTTCCCTTCACCGACCGCTCACAGCCCCCGCCAGTTATAGGTGCCCGCGCCGAGGTTCCTGCCTGGGCTGGAAAACAAACAAGGGATGCCTAGAACTCACCTGCAATGCAACACCTGCCCGTGAGGAATGGCTCGCCTGGCCCGAGTCGCCTACCCTGGAAACAGCCCGCTCTCCTCCTCGCTTTGCACCTTCACAAGAGAAACAGCACACACAAACAAACCTTAAACGTGGCACCGAGCCGCCGACCACTTCATCACGCCAACACCACCGGCTGACCTACCTCCCTCGGGTGCTCCTCCCGACTCCTCCGTCGCTGCCTCGGTACACATTGCATCTGGCCCTGTCTGAAAAACCCAACAATTTAGTGAGCACGTCACCCCGATACCGACTCATCGCTGCACCATTGCGGATCTCTCGCTTCCATTTAGGAACCCTCTCTGCGGTCTAACTGCAGGCAGCCCTTAAGACTCAAACAGTAAAAAACCAGGCATACCTCAGAGCAGCACAGCTTACACCCCTGCAAAGTTCCATCTGCTTTTCCCAACGCTGAAGGGCCCCACCTAGCAGCTCCCACCATCTCCCAGGAACAGGATGGGCAGGAATATCCGCACACCCTTCTGACGGTACCACCTTCGCCGAACCCTCCCGGGCAGAATCCCACACGCTAACCCTGGACTCCTGCGGCTATGCCCCATCACCCCGACTCCACAACCCCGGGCAGAGCAGCTCCGTGCCAAACACGCACACAGAATGACGCAACGCAGAACCCTGCGGATGATGGGACTCCAAGAGGACCGAAAACTGTCAGCAAGACAGGAGACACCGTCAAACAACGCCACGAAGGGGCGGATGAGAGGAAGCTCTAAGGCAGCCCCCAAAGATAGGGGACTGACAGTAAGTCCTTCCAATGAGCCGTTCCAAAGCAGTGACGATGGATGCACAAGAAGCCCGCCTTCAAGACCTAACGATGGAAAGATGCACGGAAAAAGCCTCCGGCTGTGAAAACGAGTGACCGAAGAGCAGGCTCCAGACAGAGCCCGCAATGACGCCACAAGAGAAGACCGACCGGAAACTTCCGAGACGTGAGGACAAACCGTGCCATGACCTTGCTAGGCAAATCAAGAGCAGCTCCGCGGCTGCTATGCTGGTGAACGAGCGTGGGCATTCAAGACCCTAGAGACCGCGCCCGAGAGGCACACTGGGCACCTTTGAGCACAAAGAGGATGCTGACATCCAGAGAAGGACTAAGACACAGAAGACACACAAACGACAAGCATCAAGACAGACAAGGGCTGGAGCTGCCCTGCCCAGCACACCCTGGCATCGTGCTGCCAAACGACCCGCTCCTCCCTGTACAGCCTTATCCAGCCTCTCCCCAACCCCTCCCTTTCTCGCCCTCTCCTCCGGCTCCTTCTACTTAGCTTGCAGGAGTCCGGGGATCTACAATCCCTTCTTGACAGCAGAAGATGTCTACCGGATGTCTGCTTACTGGGACGCTTTGTTGTGGTGTCAAGCGTCGGGTACCGCCTGGAAAGCAAAAGAGACTGTTTGAACTTCACAGACACTGGCGCACCTGAAAAAGTCATCTCTGCTTGAGCCCGCTAGTCTCAACTCACCTGGCCGAGGTCACATGTTGACATGCTGCCATCCAGCTTTGCTCGGCATTTTGTGACTTCAAAAACAAATGACAGACCAAAAGGGATAAGCTGGTCAGACAGCCACCGGTCACATGTTACCTTGAGAAACTTGTCCTGACCCGCTCTCCTCATGGCGCGCCGCTCGTGCATCTGCAAAGATCATAGAGTGAGTCACCTGGATGCAGGCGGACAGTTGGCCAATTCCAAAGGTCTCCGCAGGAAGCCTCCCTTCCTCCCAGGCTCAACTTCATTCATTGTTTATTTCCCTTCCTTCCCTCTTCCCGGTTGGCACAGTTCCCCAGAAACTGCGCTTGCCAGGCATACCACGTATTTTGCAGACAGCTGCTAGGTTCCGTCTTCTAACAAACTCTTCCCTCGTCTACAGGCCCCTGAAATAAAGGGCTAATGCTTGGAGTCCATAAGCGGCCTGCTGTGACCTCCAAACAAGCTAGAGAAAAACCCACAGTGCTCTGGGAACTTCTAGGAAAGCAGTGAGCTCTCCAATGGCATAAGGGAAGGCTGATCCAGAGGGACATGGCTCTCACAGCCCACAACCAGAGAGACTAATTTGGCAGAGGTTAAACCCCCTTGCGTTCCAACCGACCTCAGATCGCTCTGGGTGGCTGGGGGCGGCTGGGCTTAACCCCTGTGGGAGGTCCAAATAGGTGCTTTGTTCCTGAGGATTGCAAAGACCTGGTCACAGCAGAGTGAAGACTCCAAACGGAGTCAAGGTTTCAGTCACTGTATTTGGCTGACAAGCAGCATGCAAGAGACTGTGGGAAAGAAAGAAAGAAAAATTGGGGAAAAGAGAGAGCGAAGAAGAACACAAGCCCACGCCTAAGAGCTACCGCGGGAGTGAGCACGATTGCAATACCTACCACCATAGAGCTGCAGCATTCCACCGGTCCAAAGCAACTCGGCATCATGTGGGGAATTCCATTTGTTGTTAGTTGTTCGCGGTTCAGCGCTGGGTGCCCAGGGGAGGATTGCTCCGCTGCAGACGCGCACGTTTACGTGGCAGCTCTTCTGGGTTCTATTCCGTACCAGGATCCCTATTTATTAGCTTACCTCTCAAATATTTACATATTCATAACCTGTTCCCACTGCTTATTATAATGTGTTCCGAGAGGTGTTTTCCATAGTGCCCTCCATTTGAGCTAAACAAAAGAAAAGCAAGCTATCACCCACACCACCCAAAATCCCAGGCATACGGCGCAAGACAAGTCTAATACAGAGGCTCACAGCGCAAGGTGACTGCAAAAACAGAGCCAAACGCTCCACCTACCTGCCATGTACTGCTTTGGAATTAGGCACCAACACGGACGACGACCGCCTCAGCCTCTCAGTGCGTTCAGACGTGTGGCTACGCCCCAAGGACGCTGCTTGTGCAGCCTGCAAGGGACAAAGCAAAGAGCCACATGCCAAGAGACTGCCTGAAGCCGTTTCCTGCCGGCGGGGGAAGAAGCAAGCCTGCTCAATGTGAGCGATAAAAGCTGCTTCCTTTATTAGTTCTAAGTTAGCTCCTTTTATACTTTGTGGCTAACATATGCCCATGAGTCAATCTATTATTGGTTATTTGTTAAGGGTTATATCATCATAAGCCTGCCTCTTGTTTTCATTCTTGCAGTTCCTTCAACCTGTTTTTCCCTGATTCACTTGCTTCTTCTGAGGGCTGTCTTCGTTTAAGGTCGTCTCGACCTTGATCCTGATTGGTCGTGCCGTGCTTCTTCTGCTCTGCTTTAGTCTGCACTTCGTGCCTACGTGCACGTACTCCAACAATTCCCCCTTTTTTCTTCTGAGCAACAAGAGCAGTAACCTTGCCTTGCAGGGTATAAGCTAACAAAGTGCCTACTACTATAACAGCAACTATAATAATCAACAGCCATCGTATACCTTCCTTAACCAAGTCACTAAGCCAACCTGTTATTCCCCAAGAGCTTAACCAACCCTCTAACCTCTCATTAAACACTGGAACCAACTCCTGCGGTTCCTGAGGTGATACAGGAAGGTAACCAGCCCATCTATCCCATAAACGAAAAGCCAAACTATAAAATGTGGCAATCTAAAAACTGCTAATTGGTTACACACACTGTTCACACCAAAGTGATTAATTAGTAATTAGAACGAGTTTTGATAAGCATACCTTATAGCCAAACATTGCTAGTTTACCTTTAATGTCTAAAGGTTATCTGCACGCCTGCTGTGCTGTGGCCATCTCATTATGGCTGGTTGATGACAAGTTCATTTTACTTCCAAATACTTTCTCACAGCTCCTTGATTTAAGGGAGTCTGTACACCTGCTTTCAAGGCCGCTACGCTTTGAAAAAGTGATTACCAAAACTTCTCAGCGTGAGTAATTTTGTTGTTTCATGGGAATTTCAAGGATACTGTCAGAGTCTGTGTTGTTGCGAGGAGAGCCAGGCTGCTAGCAGGCCTGCTGTCCCCCTTGACAAATTTTTCTCTTTTTGTATCTGCGCCACAAAACTGCTTTTAGAGGTTTCTGCAAGGGCCCTTTGCAGAAAGCTCAACAAGCACGGCAGTAAATGTAAGACAAGTACCGAATTGTCAAATCCAATAATCCAAATTTGACCATTGACAATATACATCCTGAAATTTCCCACTCATGAAACCAATTCTGTTCCATCTCTTAATTTCTGAACGCTCACATGAATCGACTGAGAGCGGTCAGCCAGATTCCTGCAGCACATACCTTCCAAAACTTTCACAATTATGTCTGCGAGCCAGCAGCACAAATCAGCTGCTGCATGTTTCACAGAATCCGCATCTGTAGCTAAGTGCCTCGATACCTTTGCTGTTGTACCTGTTTGCTTTGCCAATCAGGAATGTCAGAAGTGCAGATAACTTCAGCTTCACGTTTCCGTGCAGGCACCGATTGCAGCCTGTGACCTTAGGCTGTGCAGAAATCACTGTTTCTCTAATCTTTATTTACCACTAACACACTCATATTTAAAAGAGTATTCAAAATGTCCCGCAGCAAAACTCATTGTCCATTGTGGCTGCACTTGGAACACTTGACTTCAGTTACTGTGATCAGGATCCCGTCCTGGTTCATGCAAGCTTGATTTCTTCTGGATCCACAGCTTTATCTGCTTGGTTCCCATATCTGTAATGACATAGGCAGATCTCCTTTCCCAAGTTAGTACCTGTAACTTCATTTCACTAACATCTAACATGAACTTTTCCGTTCAAAACATACAGAGCCTCGTTTAATCAATCAGCTGGAGAGATGTCCTTCTCTCCCCCTTATTGTTTGTGAAGCAAACGCTTGAGAGTTTGATTCATATGTTCTGCCATGGCTTTGTATTGTACAAGTTTTTTAGTTTCAGCAACCAACAAGTGGTATTGTTGTTAAAGCACTTTAGCAGATTGGTAAACAAAGTTTCATGTAATTTCTGAGCTCCTGCAAAGCTGTCTGCTGAGAGAGCAGCCCCGGCCGGTGCAACCAGCCTGTCTGCTCTCTGATTTCTCCCTGCTAGACCTAGATGTAGTCAGTTAGCTCAGTGTGGCTGTGAGTCTGAGTAACAGAGTACTGATGCATAATACCACACATTGATCTAATCCAGTTAACATTTCTAAGTAATTTTTGAACATCATTTAACATGCCAACCCCAGTTTTGATTGCGATCCTCTGAGGTGTTACAGTACTTTTATCAATTTGTCAGTCCGAATATTTTCACACTGGCTTATTTTGAATTTTTCTATGGAGTAATCTGTAACCCCTTGCTTTTCAAATGCACTGTTAACTCATGAATCAAACTTTCACCGTCCAAGTTTTTTCCCACAATCAATATAGCAACCATATCAGGATGTGTTTTCTGTACTGGAGCAAACGCCCAGGCTACATAAGCCTGGCACATAGTTGCTGAATTTTTTCTGCCTTGTGGGAGCGTACCCAGTGACACCTTTTGAAAAGAAAAAAACCAATCTTTTTTAAAAAAAAATTTTTTGCTTGTTCCACAAACTTGTGGAAGGCTTCATATGACTCTTAGTCAGTTGCTCCCGTATTTAATCATGTATGTGGCCAATTTTTTTCTCAAGTAAGCAGCTATTGATCATTGTTTTCCAGGTTAACTTTTAATATGAGCTGCCCTTTTTCAATGTTCACTATATAAAATTCATTTTTGCTAAGTAACCAGCCTTGCTCTCAGTGGACAAACACAGCCCTGAACTTATAGCACATACGAACAAACGAACGCTGCAAACCAATTAATCAGACAAACGACATTGAGAGACCATCCAGTTCATATGGGTGGGAGGGTTGGGGTGTGGGGGGGGGTGTGGGGAGTTGGTTCAGCTACATGCTGACCCTGCGCTCTTATTGCTATGCCGACTCACCCCAACTCTACGGCCCCGGGCAGAGCAGCTCCACACCAGACACGTACACAGAACGAGGCTACACAGACCACTGCAGACAACACGACTCCAAGGTCGGAAAAATCTCTCAGTGAAAAGAGCTCCCAGACAAGAGATGCTGTAGAGCGATGCTGCCTATGGAGGTGAAGCACGGAAGCTCTATGACTACAAACAACTTCCCTTCCCCTGCTCCCTCCCTGGCCCTGGTCACTTCCCTTAGCTCTCAGACTGCTGGGGATCCATCTCGGTCCTCAAGGAACACAGCGCACGCCTCTGTAGGTCAAATGGGATGTTCCTGGAGTTGCCACATTATTCTTCAGCCTCCGTGATAAAGACCGCAACCTGGAAGATAGTTGACTTTCATACCCATTACTTTATTAGGAAATGCTAACAGTCTCTATGCAAGCAAGAAGCTTACTCAAACCCTAGCTAGATAAGCTCAGTATCAGTATCATAGTAACAGAAGCGGCGCTAACAGCTTACAGTTTAAAGAGCAAAGCTGGTGGAAAAAGCCCAATGGTCTACCTTGTGCAAAGTTAGGAACGCTGGTGAAATGCTATGCACCCAGAAGCAAAAAATCAACAGCCAACTATATAGGATTGAGTTGCCTTCAAAGGCCCTGAAAAGGCAACACAAAATACACAAAAAGCTATGTCAATAAGTACTCTTGACTAGGTAGACCCTGGTCACACTCAGCCAGTTGCAAAACGCTCACCTGAGACGCGTGAACCAAGATGACAGCAGCAACTCAAATGCTTCAATGGCAGAATGAAAGCTAGAACGGTACAACAGGAGACACAAAGCAGAATGAGCTGCCAAAAGCAAGACGAGACCCTTATATAAACCAGAGCCCACCCACCACCCTTCCCCCTGTGGCCTGGAAAGGGGAGGATGCTGCCTGCAGAAGGATTAAAAGCAGCTGGAGCAGCAGGTGTGGCTCTTCTGACCCGAGTTGTTTATCAGAGAATGAATGCTGAATGGAGAAAGGGATTCTTGCTGAAAACACTCTCTACTGTGCTGAATCTTTACATTGATGATTAAAACAGGAACGTAAACCACCATACATTTACTAAAAGATGGATAAAAATCCCTAAAGAGAGTGCTAAACCTCATAGAGAAAATACTGAGTAAACACTATAAAAATGCTGCTGTTAGGAAATCGTGTAGTTTAGACTTGCAGAAAGCAAGAGAAAAACCTACATAACTGATCTTTCATCTGAGTGAGATGGAGTCTAGCACGCGACTTCAACAGGAAAGCCTTCCAGATAATACCAAAGAACAAGGAACAACTGCATCCCTAAGCAGTCCCACCTAAAGGATATGTCTGCACAAGAACCACAGGAAGTACTGTAGTACACTCACAAATCACTCTAACAAATTTCCATAGAAAATAGAGATGAGACACATGTATTCCTAACACATAATGACCCTAGAAAAAATATAAGCCCCACCAAGAAAAATACCCAGCAGTAGCTCCCAAACCAAAGGAGCCAGGACTGAAAGACATACCTGGCCTGAAACCTCCCCAAGGAGCCCACAAGCAGCCCCATTGACATGGGATATCTCCACACTCCAGTCGAGGCAACTGCCAAGGGCACAAACCTCCCCACCTTCCATCTTAACCTTTAAAAGGCATAAATCCCCTTTTTGAGCCTGTCCACATGACTCCTCAGCCACCATCCAGACCTGCTCACCTTACCTCTCGGCGTGCCTTCTGCCTTCAACACTCCCCCCTCAGCTCAGCCCTCATCTTCTGCAGCAGCCCAGGAGAAACCCAAAGGGACCAGCAGACCCCACCCCAGCTAGCTGCCTTTTAACAGGGAGAGCTGTCTCCATCAGCCCAATTTTTGGCACATGGGGTTCATCAATCCCCAGCACTCAGCTTCAGCCCAGTACCTTCGAGTGGGGACTATTTGCCCTGGGGCTCTGAGCTTTCCTTTGCCAGGGAACCTAAAATACACCTGCAAAAGTGTTTTTCTCATCCAGAGCAGCATTTGCTGCCAAACATGCCAAACATCCAGCAATAGCTTCCAAACCAAAGGAGCCAGGACTAAAAGACATAGCTGGCCTGAAACCTTCCCAAAGGGGACTCACAAGCATCCCCTACCCACGTGGGACATCCCCACACTTTCAGCAGGGCACTTACCAAGAGCACAGAGCTCCCCATCTTCCAACTTCACCTTTAAAATCCAGAAATCCCTTTTTTTTTTCAGGCTTTTCCCCATGACTCCCCAGCCACCTTCCAGTGCCACTCACCTCATCTCCTGCAGAACCTTCTGCCTTCTTACAGCAATGCTCCCTCCCCTCCTCAGCACAGCTCTTGCCTTCTGCAGCAGCTCAAAGGAACCAGCAGACCCCACCCCAGCTAGCTGCCTTTTAACAGGGAGAGCTGTCTCCATCAGCCCAATTTGTGGCACCTGGGGCTCACCAAGCCCCAGTACCTTCCACTGGGGATGGGCAATACCACCTACACCTGTGGTGCTCCCTCCGTGGCTGGAAGCCAAGTGGCCCCTAAAGCCCCTCTTGCCCTGGGATCAGTGCTTTCCTTCCCCAGGGATCAGTCCTAATGTGCCCTGTGTCATTTTCCAGCTGTAGCAACATCCCTGTTCGACTGTGCTAAACACCTGGCAGCAACTCCCAAACCAAAGTGCTGAGGATTGAGAGATATTCCTGGCAGAGAAACGTGACATTTTTGGGTCAAAAACTGAAGAATTAAGGTCTGGCAGAGAAATGTGACATTTTTGGGTCAAAAACTGAAGAATAAAGGTCAAGAATCTGAGATTTCTGGCCCAAAATTTTCAGATTTGGGTCCAGAATCGGAGCGGTTTGGGAATAAAAAGTTTGAGATTTTTTTTTTCAGATTTGGGTCAAGGATTTCGATATTTGGGACCAGAATTTGGGATTTGGGGCCAAAATTTTGAAGTTTGGGGCAAGAATTTCATGTTTTGGGTGAATTTTGGGGGGTAGAAGCTGGAGATTTAGGTCCAAAAATTAAGATTTTTGTGTCCAAAATTTGAAGTTTTGGTCAAGAATTTTGAGATTTGGGTCCAAAATTTGGATTTTATTTTTTTTTTTGGGGGGGGGGGGTGTCAAAATTTGGAGGGTTTGGGTGAAGAACTTGACAGTTTGGGTAAAGAAATTGAGATTTAGGTGAAAATGCTGAGGGTTTTGGGGTTCAAATATCTGAGGTTTGGGGTAAAAATTGTTGAGGGCTTTTGGTAAACTTGAGGTTTTGCTGAAGATTTTGAGGGTTTGGGGTCAATTCTTGGATGTTTGTGGCCCAAAACCCTTCTCCCCAGCCCCTGGGAGCACAGCCCAACCCCCCTGGCCTCCCCCTTGTCCCAGGGGGGGTTAATTTGGGGGTGAGACATCCCAGGGGAACAGGCCCTCCTGGAGATGCTGTTACGCTTGGAACTCACCCGGCCGGGTGAGGAAATATCCGACTTCCCTCCTGGCTTTGTGGCTTCAGAAGAGGAAGCAAACACACACGTCAGTCTTGAAATAGCCAGGGCCGCCGACCCTCTCACCCCACCCAGACACTGGTAGAGCTGGATGGCACAAAACCGCATCCCGTGACGTAACTGTGGAGGCCTGCCCGTCACCTGTGATGCTAAAACAACAGCGTACAGTTTGACAGGATGCCTCTAAGACCGCTGTGTCAATGCAGCGGTCGCTTGCCTCACCGACGTCGGCTCGTGTGTTGGGATCCCACTCGGCCTGTGGATTTGCGTGGAGTAGAACCAGAAATGCCTCGACGAGCCACAAGTGCTCCCGGTTGCCCCGAGCCTCTCACGTCAGATGCCAGGCAGCCTCTGGTTGACGCTCCTCCTCTTCTGTAGGCCTTCAGCTCGGGGCGCATCCCTCACATCTGAAAAGCCCAAGCGAGCGGTCAAAGAGAGTCACACCGGATGCCAACCGATGCCTCGATGAGGCCGACGGTCAGTCATCTATACCTAAATAGCCCAACACCCAGACAAAACGAGCCCCAGAGAACGAGCCTCACGTATATGACGGAAGGCACGTGCGATAGTCGACCTCCTCAACTGCCGTGCACACCGCTGCGCCGGGAAGGCTGGAAGATCGCTCCTGGAACCTGCCAAACACAATGGCAACAACTCTGTGAAAGCTGTGAGGAAAGACCCTACTGTCTTTGCCAAAATACCTGCCTGGGGCAACATTTTACTGCCACACTGTAACCCTCTGCAGTGCCTAGCTCTAATATTGCCACACCTCCTCCTGGGGCAGGTCCGACCCAGAGACGGCACACAGACAGCAAACGTGACCCTGAAACACACGATGGCCAGGATGGATAAGAACAATGACCGTATCAGAGATGATGCTGTCAAAGAAGCCCGATGGCACTGCGATACTGCAGATGCGTTAAGGTGGCATTGAAAGATGCGATGACTGTTGCCTGTAAGAGATAGCAACAGGTGCACAAGAAGCCGCGCTTTAAGACCCAAGACCACTGAACATGAGGGGATGACCCCAGAGAAGACACATCTGTGCCAAACAAATGCTCGGTGGAGAGACTTCCTGTCCAAACTGCAATGTTGGACGCGCAAGAAGCCCGCCTTCAAGACCTAATGATGGAAGGATGCGGGGAAGAAGCCTCAGTCTGGGAAGAGAGATGGCTGCAGAGCACGGCTACCGACAGAGCCGACCATCGCGCTGCAAGACAAGACTGACCGCAAGCTTCTGACACGCGAGGATGAACTGCACCACCAGATTGCTAAGCGAGCGAAGGAGAGCCCGATGGGCGCTGTGCCTGCGAGCGAGTGTAGGCATTTGAGACCCTAGAGGCCATGGCCAAGGGGCACATTTGCCCCTCTGAGTGCAAGAGGATGCCGGCATCCAGAGAAGGACTAAGACACAGAAGATGCCACACAACACACACACACACGCGCGCAGACGTGAGCCAGACCTGCCCTCTCTGGCTCACCCTAACGTCGTGCTGGTGAATAACCCGCCGGCCCAAAGGGGGACCGCTCATGGACAGCCCCTTCCCCACACATCAGCTTTCATGGGCAAGTGACTTCACCGCTGCCTTCGCCCCACCCTTCTTCCCCTGCTCCCTCCGCACAGCTCTCAGACCGCTGGGATCCATCTCCATCCTCGAGGAACACAGCGCATCCCTCTGTAGGCCAAAGGGGATGTTCCTGTAGTTGCCACGTTATTCTTCAGCCTCTATGATAAAGACAAGCAAAAACACCAAAATGGCACCATCAGTCATCATCTCACACATCAACCCTAAGCTCTAAACCCTACCCCTCTCAAAAGGGACAGACCACTCGAGTCACCCGCTTGTTTCAAAGAGACAAGCTAGCTGTCGTTGCTTGTAGTGCCCAGGAGATGCCGATTTACTCTCACGCTCGTGATAAATCATGGCTCCCACGATAGCTCTTCGACACGTGACTGCGCCCCACCAATGCCACCTGCAAAAAGATAAAGCCAAAGTCACTTGCTGAAGGACCGCCTGAATCACAGACTGCCCCAAAGGCTTTACCATCTTCCATTTCATTGCCTCGACAGACCGCTCACCTGGCCTCAGTGGTTCATGGCTGGCCATCCCGAGGCCAGTGCCTGGCCTATGAAACAGAGAAGAGGGATGCCTATAGTTTACTCTGCAAAGCAAATGCTACTCCCGGCCTCTTAGAGGAACTCACCTGGCCATCGTCACACCCGTGATGGCATCGGGCTCTCCTCCTCACTTCATGCCTTCAAAAGCAAACACAGACCCACCTAAATCTTGAAGTACCTGCAGAACCACCATCCGCCTTGATCCAGAGGCCCGCCGTCTCATGGCGCTCCATTTGAGGATTCCATCCCTGGATTAATGCACATTGTGTGAGGCCCCATCTGAAAAAAACAAATATTTATTAGCGACTCCTCATGGTGCCAAACCACAGCCGCACGCTGCCTGAACTCTCCCTTCCGTTCAGGAACATCATCAACAGTCTAACTACAGACTGCCTTGAAAACAAGAACAGAAGGAAGCAGGCGTGACTCAGAGCCCTACACAGATGAGCCCTTCACCCTGCAAGTTGCCATCGGCTTTTCCTAAAGCGAAAAGGCTCCTCCCAGGCAGCTCCACTCATTGCCCAGGATGGTATCAGTACAGCCTCTCCACGCAGCCTGCCGCTGACTCCTCAATGCCAATGACCGTACGGCTTTTGCTGAGGTCACCTGGGAGTAGCTACGCGCTGACCCTGCGCTCTTATTGCTATGCCGACTCACCCCAACTCTACGGCCCCGGGCAGAGCAGCTCCACGCCAGACATGTACACAGAACGAGGCTACATAGACCACTGCAGACAACATGACTCCAAGGTCAGAAAAATCTCTCAGTGAAAAGAGCTCCCAGACAAGAGATGCTGTAGAGCGATGCTACCTATGGAGGTGAAGCTCTATGACGGAAGCTCTATGACAACCCCAGAAAAGAGTGGGCCAGAACAGCACGGTGGAAGGAGTTACTGTCAACATGGAGATGATGGATGCGCAAGAAGCCCGACCGCAAGACCTAATGACAGAAGGACGTGGGGAAGAAGCCTTGGTCTGTGAAAATGGAAGGCTGGAGAGCACAGTTCCCAACAGCCGGCGATTGTGCCGCAAGACAAGACTGACCGGAAACTTCTGAGATGAGAGGATGAACTGTGCTGAGAGCTTGCTAAGCAAGCAAAGAAAAGCCCAATGGACACCCTGCTGATGAGCAAGTGTGGGCGTTTGAGACCCTAGAGACCGTGCCCAAGGGGCAGGCTGTGCTCCTCTGAGCGCAAAGAGGATGCTGACACCCAGAGAGGGACTGAGACACAGAAAACATGAAACATAACGAGTATAAACACACACAGAGGTGGGAACTGCCCTGCCCGGCACACCCTAGCAACATGCTGTCAAGGAACCCACTCCCCTGTTGCCGGCCTGGAGGGGATCGCTCCCAAACAGCCCCTTTGCCTATGCTGACAAGCAGCCAATCCTGCCACCGCCACCCCGTGCACCCCACCCTTCTCTTCTCCTCCCCTTCCCTCCCCAGCCCCAGTCCCTCCACTCAGCTCTCAAGTGACTAGAGAACTGCATCTGTCCTAGAAGGAAACGCATATGATCCCCTGCGTGGGCTGACTGAGACACGCTGGTGGTTGCCATCTCATTCTTCAGCATCTATAATAAAGATAAACAAACAACTAATCAAAACTGTGCAGGCAGGCAGTACTGTGCACCTCGATCCCGACCTCAACTCCCCCTTACCTTCTCAAACGGGATGTGGCAGTCCACTCGCTTGCTCCTTCCAGAGACGGACATGCAGGCAGCGATCACTTGTGTTTCCTACTGGGCTGAGAGACGCAAGAGTGCTGTTACGCTTGGAACTCACACGGACGGAGTTGCCTCCCCAGGAAATATCCGACTTCCCTCCTGGCTTTGCGGCTTCAGAAGAGGAAGCAAACACACACGTCAGTCTTGAAATAGCCAGGGCTGCCGACCCTCTCACCCCACCCAGACACTGGTAGAGCTGGATGGCACAAAACCGCATCCCGTGACATAACTGTGGAGGCCTGCCCGTCACCTGTGATGCTAAAACAACAACGTACAGTTTGACAGGATGCCTCTAAGACCGCTGTGTCAATGCGGCAGTCGCTCGCCTCACCGACGTCTGCTCGTGTGTTGGGATCCCGCTTGGCCCGTGGATTTGCGTGGAGTAGAACCAGAAATGCCTCGATGAGTCACAAGTGCTCACGGTTGCTCCAAGCCTCTCATGTCAGATGCCAGCCAGCCTCTGGTTGATGCTCCGCCTCTTCTGTAGGCCTTCAGCTCGGGGCCCATCCCTCACATCTGAAAAGCCCAAGCGAGTGATCAAAGAGAGTCACACCTGATGCCAACCGATGCCTCGATGAGTCCGACGGTCAGTCATCTATACCTAAATAACCCAACACCCAGACAAAACGAGCCCCAGAGATCGAGCCTCACGTATATGATGGAAGGCACGTGTGATAGTCGACCTCCTCAACTGCCGTGCACACTGCTGCGCTGGGAAGGCTAGAAGATCGCTCCTGGAACCTGCCAAACACAATGGCAACAACTCTGTGAAAGCTGTCTGTGAGGAAAGACCCTACTGTCTTTGCCAAAATACCTGCCTGGGGCAACATTTTACCGCCACGCTGTAAAGCTCTAATATTGCCACACCTCCTCCCGGGGCAGGTCCGACCCAGAGACGGCACACAGACAGCAAACGTGACCCTGAAACACATGATGGCCAGGATGGATAAGAACAATGACCGTATCAGAGATGATGCTGTCAAAGAAGCCTGAAGGCACTGCAATAGTGCAAATGCATTAAGGTGGCACTGGAAGATGCGATGACTGTTGCCTGTAAGAGAAAGCAACAGGTGCACGAGAAGCCGCGCTTTAAGACCCAAGACCACTGAACATGAGGGGATGACCCCAGAGAAGACACATCTGTGCCAAACAAATGCTCGGTGGAGAGACTTCCTGTCCAAACTGCAACGTTGGACGTGCAAGAAGCCCGCCTTCAAGACCTAACGATGGAAGGATGCGGGGAAGAAGCTTCAGTCCGGGAAGAGAGATGGCTGCAGAGCACGGCTACCGACAGAGCCGACCATCGCGCTGCAAGACAAGACTGACCGCAAGCTTCTGACACGCGAGGATGAACTGCACCACCAGATTGCTAAGCGAGCGAAGGAGAGCCCGATGGGCGCTGTGCCTGTGAGCGAGTGTAGGCATTTGAGACCCTAGAGGCCATGGCCAAGGGGCACATTGCGCCCCTCTGAGTGCAAAGGGGATGCCGGCATCCAGAGAAGGACTAAGACACAGAAGATGCCACACAACACACACACACGCGCGCAGACATGAGCCAGACCTGCCCTCTCTGGCTCACCCTAACATCGTGCTGGTGAATAACCCGCCGGCCCAAAGGGGGACCGCTCATGGACAGCCCCTTCCCCCTACATCAGCTTTCATGGGCAAGTGACTTCACCGCTGCCTTCGCCCCACCCTTTTCCCCCTGCTCCCTCCACTCAGATCTCAGACCCCTGGGGATCCTTTGCCGGCCGGGGAAGAAGCAAGCCGCTCAATATGAGTGATAAAAGCAACTTCGTTGATTAGTTCTAAGTTAGCTCCTTTTATACATTGTGGCTAATATATGCCTATTAGTCAATCTATCATTGGTTATTTGTTAAGGGTTACATCATCATAAGCCTGCCTCTTGTTTTCAAGTTTCACATCCATGGCCTTGGACAAGCAAAAGAAAATTAATTGCAGCTCTATTTTGCAGCGTAGCATGGCGGACAGAATCAACATCAAGCAAAAGACTGAAAAGTGCAAGGGAAGTAGCATTTGTTTGTTTTGCTAGCCAACACCTCAACTTGTTTAGGTG
Source organism: Laterallus jamaicensis coturniculus (assembly GCA_022605575.1). Taxonomy (NCBI): domain Eukaryota; kingdom Metazoa; phylum Chordata; class Aves; order Gruiformes; family Rallidae; genus Laterallus; species Laterallus jamaicensis. Next base: position 263,711 of record JAKCOX010000269.1, on the reverse strand, counting down.
ATTGTGTGCAGCTGCTGCTGACACCCCTGGAGCGAGAAGAGATGCAGATATAATCTCTTCCAGTGACCAGAATGTTACCTGATCGTTGCATTCTTTGTTAAAAGCGTGTGTCTGCCTCCTGGTTCGGCGATGGTGACGGCTCATGTTAAATATCATAGTGGTGTTAGGCATTAGCAGAGATAAGCGGCCAAGCGTGCATGGCCCCCCTCTTAGACGTGACGGGATACCTGGCCAAGCACGGTCTCCGCATCTCAGTAAATTACCAGGCGGTAGCTGCAAGGGATGGTTAGTAGATATTGAAATGTTAGGCGAAGTATAATTGCACCAGCTTGTAGCGTTGCGATAAACAGACAAGCTAGAATTTACATCGGTGGGCGAGCTTTGTTTCCTACGTGTATGGTTAAAATACAAGCATGCATCAGCCTTTACTGAACCTAGAAGCTCCAACTCCTGCGGTTCCTGAGGTGATACAGGAAGGTAACCAGCCCATCTATCCCATAAACGAAAAGCCATACTATAAAATGTGGCAATCTAAAAACTGCTAATTAGTTACACACACTGTTCACACCAAAGTGATTAATTAGTAATTATAACGAGTTTTGATAAGCATACCTTATAGCCAAACATTGTTAGTTTACCTTTAATGTCTAAAAGTTATCTGCACCCCTGCTGTGCTTTGGCCATCTCATTATGGCTGGTTCATGACATGTTCATTTACTTCCAAAGACTTTCTCACAGCCCCTTGATTTAAGGGAGTCTGTACACCTGCTTTCAAGGCCACTATGTTTTGAAAAAGTGATTACCAAAACTTCTCAGCGTGAGTAATTTTATTGTTTCATGGGAATTTCAAGGATACTGTCAGAGTCTGTGTTGTTGCGAGGAGAGCCAGGCTGCTAGCAGGCCTGCTGTCCCCCTTGACAAATTTTTCTCTTTTTGTATCTGCGCCACAAAACTGCTTTTAGAGGTTTCTGCAAGGGCCCTTTGCAGAAAGCTCAACAAGCATGGCAACAAATGTAAGATAAGTACCGAATTGTCAAATCCAATAATCCAAATTTGACCATTGACAATATACATCTTGAAATTTCCCACTCATGAAACCAATTCTGTTCGATCTCTTAATTTCTGAATGCTCACATGAATCGACTGAGAGTGGTCAGCCAGATTCCTGCAGCACATACCTTCCAAAACTTTCACAATTATGTCTGCGAGCCAGCAGCACAAATCAGCTGCTGCATGTTTCACAGAATCCGCATCTGTAGCTAAGTGCCTCGATACCTTTGCTGTTGTACCTGTTTGCTTTGCCAATCAGGAATGTCAGAAGTGCAGATAACTTCAGCTTCACGTTTCCGTGCAGGCACCGATTGCAGCCTGTGACCTTAGGCTGTGCAGAAATCACTGTTTCTCTAATTTTTATTTACCACTAACACACTCATATTTAAGAGTATTCAAAACGTCCCGCAGCAAAACTCTGACTCCATTGTGGCTGCACTTGGAACACTTGACTTCAGTTACTGTGATCAGGATCCCGTCCTGGTTCATGCAAGCTTGATTTCTTCTGGATCCACAGCTTTATCTGCTTGGTTCCCATATCTGTAATGACATAGGCAGATCTCCTTTCCCAAGTTAGTACCTGTAACTTCATTTCACTAACATCTAACATGAACTTTTCGTACCTGTAACTTCATTTCACTAACATCTAACATGAACTTTTCTGTTCAAAACATACAGAGCCTCGTTTAATCAATCAGCTGGAGAGATGTCCTTCTCTCCCCCTTATTGTTTGTGAAGCAAACGCTTGAGAGTGTGATTCATATGTTTTGCCATGGCTTTGTATTGTACAAGTTTTTTAGTTTCAGCAACCAACAAGTGGTATTGTCGTTAAAGCACTTTAGCAGATTGGTAAACAAAATTTCATGTAATTTCTGAGCTCCTGCAAAGCTGTCTGCTGTGGGAGCAGCCCCGGCCCGTGCAACCAGCCTGTCTGCTCTCTGATTTCTCCCTGCTAGACCTAGATGTAGTCAGTTAGCTCAGTGTGGCTGTGAATCTGAGTAACAGAATACTGATGTATAATACCACACAATGATCTAATCCAGTTAACATTTTTAAGTAACTTCTGAACATCATTTAACATGCCAACCCCAGTTTTGATTGCGATCCTCTGAGGTGTTACAGTACTTTTATCAATTTGTCAGTCCGAATATTTTCACACTGGCTTATTTTGAATTTTTCTATGGAGTAATCTGTAACCCCTTGCTTTTCAAATGCACTGTTAACTCATGAATCAAACTTTCACCGTCCAAGTTTTTTCCCACAATCAATATAGCAACCATATAATGATAAAAGATTAGATCAGTATGTGTTTCTCGTACTGGAGCAAACGCCCAGGCTACATAAGCCTGGCACATAGTTGCTGAATTTTTTCTGCCTTGTGGGAGCGTACCCAGTGACACCTTTTGAAAAGAAAAAAACCAATCTTTTTTTTAAAAAAAAATTTTTTTTTTGCTTGTTCCACAAACTTGTGGAAGGCTTTACATGACCCTTAGTCTGTTGCTCCCGTATTAAATCGTGTAAGTGGGCATTTTTTTTCTCAAGTAAGCAGCTATTGATCATTGTTTTCCAGGTTAACTTTTAATATGAGCTGCCCTTTTTCAATGTTCACTATATAAAATTCATTTTTGCTAAGTAACCAGCCTTGCTCTCAGTGGACAAACACAGCCCTGAACTTATAGCACATACAAACAAACAAACGCTGCAAACCAATTAATCAGACAAACAACATTTCAAGACACGAGTTGTCACATCCAGCCGATATGGGTGGGAGGGTTGGGGTGTGGGGGGGGTGTGGGGGGGTGGTTCTCGGCCACTGCCTGCAGTGCTGTTCTCCCCCCGCCATAAACCACAGTGTGATCCCGTTGTTCACCATGACTGAGCCCCAGGTGAGTGCTAGGACCCCATTCCTTCTACCTCCCACTGGCCCACTACTAACTCTCTCTGCCACCCGCTTTTTCCCACACAAATCTTTCCCTGGTGATTTCCGTGATTGAGTAGGAATCAAAGTACCCTGATTTAGCTGTTTTTCCCATTCTCACGCCACCTTACGTGACCAAGCTCCTCGGAGCAGTCTGTGCAGAGTCTCTCGGGTGTCAGGAGACAGCGATAGATTGATGAGTGTCCCTGATCCGATGGTTGTTGAAGCTGATACTTGTCCATCTCCATAGGATTCTCTGTCCTTAGGTTTCTTGTCTGTGCTCATAGGTTCCTTGTCCATGGGGGCATCACTGTTCTGTGCCTGAATCGGTGATTCTCCGTCTTTGTAGTTTTCGGGTGGGGGCTCAAACCCTTTTACAACCGGGCATGCCATTGTCTGCTCTGCTTTGTTTTCCAGCTTTTCAAGGACAGGTTGAAGTTGTTGATGCTGGTTAACATTTTCGACTGCGCCATGGGGTGTTTTAGGCTCAGTAAAAGTCAGAGGCAGATAGATATTAAAGGCAGTCGGTTGTACGTTTGTTTTCACATTTTTTCTTTCCAAAGGCATCACAGTGGAGGGAGTGCAGACCGTGGTGGCAGATTTACGTGCACTACTCGCTCCCCTTCAGTTCCGACAGATTTACAACTTTGCTCTCATAACACAGCATTTTTACTTAGTCTAGTAACTGGGATAGGTGAAAAAGCACCCAGAAACAAAACCACATTCTCCGTAGTAGATTTTCTTTTTCTTTTTGAATCAGCTCTGTGGAACCCGTAATTGGTGTTAAAGCTGCAAAGGCTGAAGCGGCAGCAACGAGTTCCGCCTCTATTTCAGTTAAAGTTCTTTTACTTAATTTCCTGAGAATTGTTAACGACTTAGCTTCTTTCACCCCAACTGAGGGTTTGTCAAGGATTTAAATTCCTATAGCTTCCTAAGTAGGTAAATCAATGCTTTTCAGCAACACTGCGTCCAACCGCAAAAATTTTTGCCTTTCTGTGTCCACTCAGTTAACTCGTGAACTGTATGCGGGTTCTGAAAACAACCCTTGTCATACCCATAAACTAACAACCCCATTAATTCCTTCTTTAAATCTATACCCTTAACATTCCTTTTTCGTAAAGTATTTGTAAATAAATCATATGCCACTTGCCTATCCATTTGCAGACGTCCGCTTTTGCAGCTTTTCCAGGCTCCGGTGGCACGTATGGCCCAAAAACACCGATGTGATCTTTGGGGGCGCACTCCTCTATTTCAATTGATCTAGGTGCCGTCCTGGCTGCAAACAGTACCCAACTCCTACTTCTCCAACCGTGGTTGTAGTGGCCTGCTATCAGGTCCTTTACCGGACCTACACTCCGCTTTTGTAAAAAGCTTTGTAATAATTTGAGAGCTACCTCTGTTTCTATGACGTCTTCTGTTCATGGTGCGGCCGATCCCTGGGTAGTCTCGGTGCTGCGGACGGGAGCGTGTCCCCGGGCCGATCCCCACACTTTGTCGCCAGATCTTTTAATCCCGTCAATCGCCGCTTGATGGGTCCATCTCAGCCCCACCGGCCTCGGTCGGTTCCGGATCCCTGGTGCGTTGGTCTCAGGGTCCCTTCCCCGGTGCGTTGGTCTCAGGGTCCCTTCCCCGGTGCGTTGGTCTCAGGGTCCCTGTTCGGGGGCCAAATGCCGGTGGGGAAAGAAGCAAGCCTGCTCAATGTGAGTGATAAAAGCAACTTCATTTATTAGTTCTAAGTTAGCTCCTTTTATTCATTGTGGCTAACATATGCCTATTAGTCAATCTATTATTGGTTATTTGTTAAGGGTTACATCATCATAAGCCTGCCTCTTGTTTTCATTCTTGCAGTTCCTTCAACCAGTTCTTCCCGGATTCACTTGCTTCTTCTGAGGGCTGTCTTCGTTTAAGGTCGTCTCGACCTTGATCCTGATTGGTCGTGCCGTGCTTCTTCTGCTCTGCTTTAGTCTGCACTTCGTGCCTACGTGCACGTACTCCAACAGTTTCCCATCTCCCATTCCCTTCCCTTCACCGACCGCTCACAGCCTCCGCCAGTTACAGGTGCCCACGCCGAGGTTCCTGCCTGGGCTGTAAAACAAACAAGGGATGCCTAGAACTCACCTGCAATGCAACATCGGCCCACATGGCCCGAGTCGCCTCCCCTGGAAACGGCCCGCTTTCCTCCTCGCTTTGTGCCTTCAAAAGAGAAACAGGCACACACAAACAAGTCTTAAACGTGGCACCGTGCCGCTGACCATTTCATCACACCAACGCAACCGGCCAACCTACTTCTCTTGTGTCCATGAGGGGCTTGCAGTGACCTCCAAACAAACAAAAAAAGCAATTGCTCGCCATGGCTCCATCGCACAGGGGTGGCCGCTCTGAGGCTTGGGACTGGCCTAGACAGCCCAAACAGGGTAGGCCTGTAAATGACTCCACAATGCCACTCCAGATGCCTAGGAACAGCTCAGCCGGCCTGCGTCACCTCCCTCAGCCCACTCTCCTTCTTGCTTTGCGCCCTCAAAGAGACGCAGGCCCACCGATCTGGGCAGCTGCCACCACTGCTTCACACCTCAGACATAGACCCCTCAGCTCCCACCCTGAAGGGGCCATCTCCCTCTTTGAGGCTTTGTCCAGGACCTTCCAGTCCATTGTGCAGCCCACTCACCTTCTCCCTCAGTGCAGCCCCAGCCCAGTGATGACTCGACTCCTCCCCTACCTCATAACAGTCCCTCCACAGCTACTTATAGAAGAGCAGTAGGAGCCAACAGACCTTCCACAGGCAGACAGCCCCTTGCAGGAACAGGCCACCCCCATCAGCCTCACTGCTGGCACCTGGGGCTCCCTCCTGCCCTGGGTACTCAGCTGCAACCAGGCAGGGAAAAGGGGAGGGCACCACCACCTGATCCCTGTGATGGTTTCATTCTGGCTGGAAGCCAGATACCCACCAAAGCCCTTCACTCCCTTTCTCAGCTAGGCAGGAGAGAAAGTTTTTAATGGAGAGGCTTATGAGTCAAGTTAAAGACAAGCAGAGATCACTCAGCAAGTAACATCACAACTGAAACAGACTCAACACAGAATGAAGTCTTCTAATGTGTTCCCACCACCCCACCCCCCAAAGTTCCCACTGAAAGCAAAGCGGTATAATGGGAAATAAACCCAAATCTTAACACACCACCCCCCACATCTTCCTTCCTCCCAGGCTCAACTTTATTCACAGTTTCTCATGCTTTCTCCTCCCTCGCCTACACCCTCCTCCTCCACAGGTAGCACGGTTCCCCAGGAGCTGCAGTTCAGAGCCATACTTCATGTTTTGCAGACAACTCCTATCTTCTGTCTTCTGCCAAATTCCAGGCTACGCTTAGCTCTCAGGCAACAAGGTAACTGTATGCATCCTCAAGGAAGGGACACACAGGTCGCTGTGCAGGCAAACTGTGACATTCCTGTAGTTACTACATAATTCTTCTGCCTCTAGGATAAAGGAAAATAAACAGCAACAAAAAAAAAAGAAAAAAGCTTCACAGCTCTTAGAATCCTACAGACAAGGAGAAAAAACCCAACAAAGCCATGGGGCCAGGGAGCTAGACTGAGAGAGGGAAAAAGAAAAAGGCAACAAATAACAGGACAGAGACAGGAAATGACAGGGACTGACAGAGTGAAGAGGCAAGGGTCAGGGTCAGGCTACACAGACAAACACCAGCACAAACTGAACCACATAGCTACACACTATCAGGCAGAGGGGCCAAAGTAAGAAACGGGGATGGGGAGCTGGGGAGATAGAAGAAAGATAGGGAGGAAGGCAAAAAGCCACAGAGCAAAAAGCATAGCCATGCATGCAGAACTATGAGGGGGAGGAATTCTGAAAGGGTGTCACCTGGGAACCAGCACCAGGTAGATGGAGCAAAGATAAAATCAACCCAGCTACAGGAAAGGGAGGACAGGATTAACAAATTGGGGCCAAGCCCTGGTCAGTGAGAAATGGAGAAGCACAGAACATCACCAATACTATGTGGCACAGAGAGAGGATTCTAAAATAAAGGGACTGGGACACAGACTTAAAAAAAAAAAGAAAATGCAAACTAATCACGGGCCACCAGCTGGAATTGCAGGTGAATTGCCTGGGCCACAGGACAGACAGCTGTGAACTTTGAAGACTGAGAGAAGGAGCTGACAGAAAGAGAGATAGAGTGACCAAGGAAAAAAATCCAACCAAGCTAAGGCAGAGAAAGCTAGAACTTAAGACCTGGGAGTAAGGAATGAGACAGAATCAGATACAGAAAATAAACAGATTAAGATACCCAAAAGAAGCCCCACAAAGCCCAAAAACCAAAGAAGCCACAAAAGACAATTAAAAACACCCACAAACCTCAGAGCTCACAAGAAAGGCCATGGAATCCTGTTACTCTAGGAACAATTAGGAAAACCATAAGCTGACCTGGAAGATACTACACCTTTGTTCCCCATTAGTTATAAGGAAAACTCTCTATGGACAAGATGCTTACTCTAACCTCTCTAGAAAAATCTCATCACTAGACCTGTTAGGAGAAGCAATACTCACAGCATATAGGGCAAAGCCAATGAAAACAAAAAATGAAGTCACACACACCTAGAATTAAAAAGCATAAAGAGTTACGTAGAATTAAGTCATCTTACAAACCACTGAAAATTCAAAACACCACCACCCAAAGCTACACATGAATGTACTTTCTATTACATACATACTGTTTAGCCTTGACTACTCCTGAAGCTCCTTACCTCAGAAATACCTCCCCAAACAGCCAAGCCAGCTCAGACGCATGTTCCCAAAAAGCCAAGCCCAATACAAAGCTCCATCTCCCAAAAGAAAGACAGAGCACTAACACCCAAGCAACCTTTCCAATGAGCAGGCTGACTAGGGCAAAGTCAGTTGCTTATATATCCCTGGCCCCACCCACCACCCTTCCCACAGTCCCCTAGGAAAGGGGAGGGTCCTGTCTGCAGATAATTCAAAGGCAGGTGTGGGTTTTCTCCCTTAATTTTATGGGCTGTAAAGTACCAAATGGAAGAAGAGAGTCTTGTTGAAAATGATTTCCACTTTTACTGCAACTGCGTCTTTTGTGTTGATGGTGCAATTTGGTGTGTAAGTAGCTTTAATTCTTCTGGGCTGTAGATAGAAAAAGATTAACTCCCTACTAAACTTTTTAGAAAAATAGCTAATTAAATACAGTAAAAATACTATCCTCGGTAATCATATGCTTTAGCTTTGTACAAAAAAAGCCTAAGTGCTATGTGGTTGTACTATGCTTCTAGCAAGACTATATGTACCACCTGACTTCTCCTAGTACTACATTTTGGATGAGGCTGTATGATAATACAGAAACAGATCTCTCAAGAGTCCCTTGTAAAGAATATCTCTATTTGTGAAGTAAATAGTTTAAATGGTCAACTAACCTTAACCCTCTCTCTGACCAATATCCTTAACAGAACTAAATGAGTCCCAAATGAGAGAAACCTGGTCATGACCTGAAAGCTCCCCAGGTAGCCTCCCATCAGGTTAGAACCTCAGGGCTTTTCCAGCCAAGGGAATAGTCCAAATTTTTCCTTACATAATTTTTAGGCTCTAGCAGCACCAACCAGGGAGAAGGGAAACAAGAACGAGAGAGAAAGTGGGAGCAGGACAAAAAGAAAATAGAGAGGGTAAAGGGAAGCCAAGAAAACCACAGCAGAATGGAAAAAAGATGGGCCAGGGCAGGAACTGCCCGGTATGTGAGAGGGAGCACAGGGTGTTCAGAACCAAGTTATGAAATGGTTGAGGATAGGGGGAAAGGGAGCAAGATCTTTTTCAGGAGTAATTGAAAGCCTGCAGTAAACCACTCAAAACCAGCAACATAACCAACCCTTGTGCTCGAGCAATCTGTGCTGTATGGACACCATAACTGCAAAAACTCCATCCAAAAACAACACCCCCCAGCATGCAGTGGCAAGTGCTGAGTGCCTCAGGACTACACCTCCTGGCGTGTCCCAGAGAACATATATGGCCAAAAGCCAGCCGTGTGCTCCATTGTACCACACTGCCCACATGCTGCAGAGGTGGCCAGCCATGCTTTCTCACCCTGCGGGGACACCTGTGCTAACAGGGCACACACCCCCACCCCCTGATCCAAGCAGCTGCTGCCACTGCTTCATGCCTCAAACATGGACCCCACTGCCCTCTTAGTGTCTTTCCCTGGGATCCTCTAGTCTATTGCACAGTCCCACTCACTTTTTCCTTGGGTGCAGCCACAGCCCCTTCACAGCCGGCCTGGGGTAGGGTAATAAGAGTCACCAGCCCTTCCATGGGCAGACCAGATCAACCTCATTACCAGCACCTGGGACTCTTCCAGCCCCGGCACACAGCTGCAGCCCAGCAGGGATATTAAGGGATGCCACTGCTTGTAATGCTTAAACCCTAGCTGGAGGCCAGATACCCACCAAAGTCCCTCTATCACTTCCCTTCATAGTTGGACAGGAGAGAAAATAAATATTGAGACTTTTACTTGTCAAGATAAGGACAGGCAGAGATCATTCAGCAAGCACCATCACTGGCAAAGCAGACTCAGCACTGAATAAAAAAAATGCTTCTACTTTGTTACCACCACCACCCCCAATCCTCCCCAAAGTACCCACTGAAAAGAGAGTAGGATAATGAGTGCACTATCATCCTCTCAGTAAGAGCCTCTTCCTAAAATTCAGCCTAAACCTCCCCCATAGCAGCTTCACACCATTCCCTTGGGTTCTATCACTGGTGACCAAAAAGAGGCTATCAGCTCCTGCCCCTTCACTCTCCCTTGTAAAGAAGCCATAAACCACAATGAGGTGTCGCCTTTTCTCCAGACTGAAAAAAAAATCAGGGATGGGCAGAAGGCAGTCAGAGATCTACTGCATGGCAGCAGGGCTACCAGTTCCTGACACCGGCAGGAAACCTCCACCACAACGCTTCTCTCCAGCTCTGCCTCTTCCTCCCCCACAGTGACACCTGCCTGATCCTTACCTGCTCAGATGCCTCAATGGTCCTGATCTGCAAAGCTTCCTGGCTTCCTATGGTTTAGCACATAGCCGACACAGGCACCGAGCTCCTGGCATCACATGCTGGTCTGCTCTCTCATGGGCAGCTCAGAGAGATCCTTCCTCACTGCAGGGACTGGCCATCCTTTGCCAGAGGTGCCTGCCTGCAAGACCCCTTTGGATCCACTCCTTCATCAGCTGCCTCAGGCATATATGCCCGGGTAACCCCCTTTACAGTTGGAGCCCCTTCATGGACCAGGGCCAGCCCCTCAGCCTCATTGGCCATGCCTGGGGCTGCCCCAGCTGCAGCCCTATGGCACATCACCCAGCACATCACCCCTGCACCTGTCCACAGCCATGGGCTCTGCATCTGAGGGCTACAAACACATCCAGAGCTATCAGGAACACTTTACTCGATAGTGCACATCAATCCCAGCAGTGAGTAGGCCACAAGGCTCAATGCCCAGATGCAGCAAAAAATGGTCAGTGGGAGGAAGGATAGGGGGACCTAGAAAAGAGTTGTGGGACACGGAGACAGAAAGCTGGATGTGGCTAACATGATGGATTTAACCTGGTAGGGAGTTAAAACCACACAGACAGTTGCTGGTTTAAGTCCTCTCCAGTGAGATTGGTGAAGAGAATCAAAAAGAAAAGCATAAAACTTGTGGCTTAAGATAAAAACAGTTTAATAATAGGACAAAAAAATCAAGACAATAGTAATTATAAAAAAATATACAAGCAATACACAGCACAACTGTTCACCAGCCAGAGCCAATGCTCAGATAGTCCCGAGCTGCCTGCTCCCCTCAGTCATATTCAGAGTATGACATTATATGTTTGAAATATCCCTTTCGTCAGTTCCAGGCAGCTGTCATGGCCCTGTCCATTCCCAGCTTCTCAGGCGCCCCTAACCTTCTTGTAGCAAGCTGCTATGAGAATCTGAGGAATCCTTGAATGCAAGAAAGTCATCTCCCAGCTGCACATTCAAAGGCACCAGTGGAATATGGCACCTGACTGGCCCCGTGCGGGGTTGACGTGGGGTTCTGCAGGCTGCGCTGCGAGCGGATGAAGGCCTTTTCCCAGGCGTTCTTGGGTTAAGGCCCGTCTCAGCTCCTGAAGAAAGCCAGCCAGCAAAGACCTTCTCAACGGTTAACAAAAGGAACAGGAATCAAACAACGAGTTGCTGGGTTTAAGGTGCCGGGTCACCTCTGGTTTGAAAAACAGCACTGTACAGGTCGCTGTTCACACACTCATAGACAAAGTGAAAGACCTGGGCTTGCGGATGGCCGTGCAGCTTGACCTTCGTTTTCTGAGGGCAGGTATCCTCCATCAGTCGCTGCTGGGTGTCGTCAGCAAGAAGAAACGGGCTGCATTCTTCTGGCTCGGCTATCTTGAGCTCTTCAGTGCAGAGCTGACAGACGTCTTAGGCAGTGTTGCAGTGTCTCATCGCTCAGTTCTTCCCCCTCCATCCATGGTCAGTCTCCTGGAGTGCAACGGGAAGACTCTCACAAGAAAAGTCATGGAAACCCAAACCCCTGGCACCCTGAGACACCCCCCGAGAGCCCAAAGACTTCCCCAGGATGACCAAGACCCCCCCAGAAACACCTGGGACCATCCCAGGACCCCCCATGAGACTCCCCAAGACCCCTGGGCTCTCCCAAGGATCCACCAAGAATCCCCCCGAGACCCCCTTGCACCCTGAGACACACCCCCACCCCCCTCCCGAGACTCCCAAGAGACCAAGACCCCCAGGACCCTCGGAGAGACCCGCCCAGGACCCCCTGGAACCCTGAGACCCTCGCAGAGACTGCCAAGACCACCCCAGGACACCCGAGACGCCCCCAAAGACGCATGGGACCACCCCAGGACCCTCCCTGGCACTCGAGACCCCCAGAACCACCCCAAGACCGCCCCTCAGGACCCCTGGGCACCCTGAGACCCAACCAGAGACCCCCAGACCCAAAACAGGGCCCCCTCAGACCCCTCCCAGGACTCTCTGGTACCTTGAGACCACTCAGCGACACCTGGGACCCCCCCCGAGACCCCCGGGACCACAGGAGACCCCCGGGACACCCCCCCCCCTCACCAACGCCACCCATGGCGGTTCCCTTCTTGGCGCCGCCTCCGCTGGCCGCCCGCAGCTTCGCTAGGGACCGGGCACCGCTGCCGCTGCCACCAGCGCCTCCTCCCGCGACCGCCTCCCGCTTGTATCCCGCCATCGCGCCGAGTCACATCAGGGAAGGGGCGTCGTGCATGCGCAGTGTGGCGGCGCGAAGCGGACTGAGGGCAGAAAGTACTGGCAAAGCGCGACATCCGGGTATCGATTGCAGCGCCAGCGCAAAAAGGGGAGCGAAGGATAGTAAGGGCAGAAAGTACTGGCAAAGCGTGACATCCGGGTAACAATTGGCCGCTTGCGCAGTGCCGGAGGAGAAGCAGTGTGAAGGGAAGAAGTGCTGGCAAAGCGCGAAATCCCCTCTTGGCGCCACCTCCGCCGGCCGCCCGCAGCTTCGCCGCGTCTTTGGGGCAGCGCTGAGCTGTACAGCCTGAGCCCTGCACTCTGGGGACAAACTGCACCGTGCAGCGCCAGTTTCAAGCTATTCACTGTCAGCACTACTCTCATCCGAACCAGGGAGTGAGGGGGGGGGGGGCAAGTGGGGGGCTGAGAGACAAGGAGACAAAGAAAGAGGGTGCAGAGAAAAACAAAGACAGAACAGGCAGAGAGAGATACAGCCAAAGACATCAGGGGAAGAGCTAACTTTGATCTCCTCTGAAATCAAATAGGGGCTATCCCATGGGCTGCGCTGTTTGAAGGAATGGGAGCCTGCGAGTGCTGGCTAACATTCAAACAGCACTTCTTCCAAGCACAGAATAGGTGCATCCCTTTGAGTAAGAAATCGGGTAAGAGAGGTAGAAGACCTGCGTGGATAAGCAGGGAACTTATGAGTAAACTCAAAGGGAAGCAGAAGACCTATAAACTGTTCAAACAGGGTCTGAGATCATGGGATGAATATAAGGATGTGGCCAGGGCCTGTAGGGATGCAACTAGGAGGGCTAAGGCCTGCTTAGAATTTAAGCTGGCAAGGGACATAAAGGACAATAAAAAGAGCTTTTTCAGGTATGTAAATAGTAAAAGGATGACCAGGGATAATGTAGATCCCTTGTTGAATGAGGCGGGAGTCCTGGTAATGGGAGATGGTGAGAAGGTGGAGATACTGAATGCCTTCTTTGCCTCGGTCTTTACTCCGAAGGCTTCTCGGGACCCACAGATCCCAGATGTAAGTAGGAGTGGTTGGGGAATGAATGGCTCCCCTCTAGTAGAGGTAGGGGTGGTCCAGGAGCGACTCAAAGGAATGGATGCACACAAATCCATGGGCCCGGATGGGATACACCCACGTGTGCTGAGAGAGCTGGCGGAGGTGATTGCGGAGCCGCTCTCTATCATCTTTGGTAGATCCTGGACTACAGGAGAAGTGCCTGAAGATTGGAGGATAGCCAATGTCACTCCAGACTTTAAAAAAGGCAAGAAGGAGGATCCTAGTAACTATAGGCCAGTCAGCCTCACTTCTGTCCCTGGAAAAGTGATGGAACAGCTTGTTTTGGATGCCATCTCCAAACAACTGGAAGAGAAGAAGGTCATGAGGAGTAGTCAGCATGGATTCACCAAGGGGAGATCGTGCTCGACCAATCTCATAGCCTTCTATGATGTCATTACCAACTGGGTGGATGGAGGGAGAGCAGTGGATGTCATCTACCTTGACTTCAGCAAGGCTTTTGATACTGTCTCCCATGACATCCTGATAGAAAAGCTGAGGGCACAAGGGATAGACGAGTGGACAGTGAGGTGGGTTGAGAACTGGCTGTCAGACCGGGCTCAGAGGGTCGTGATCAGTGGAGTAGAATCTGAATGGAGGCCTGTGACCAGTGGTGTTCCCCAGGGCTCGGTGTTGGGTCCGGTCCTGTTTAATATCTTCATTGACGACCTTGATGAGGGAATATCATCCACCCTCAGCAAGTGCTGATGATACAAAGCTGGGAGGGGTGGCTGACACACAGGAACACTGTGCTGCCATTCAGCGAGACCTGGATAGGCTGGAGAGCTGGGCAGGGAGAAATCTAATGAAATTCAACAAGTGCAAGTGTAAAGTCTTGCACCTGGGGAGGAATAACCGACTGTATCAGGACAGGCTGGGGGATGACCTGTTGGAAAAGAGCTCTGTGGAGAAGGACCTGGGGGTCCTGGTTGATGACAGATTGGCTATGAGCCAGCAGTGTGCCCTGGTGGCCAAGAGAGCCAATGGGATCCTGGGATGCATCAGGAAGAGTGTGTCCAGCAGGTCGAAGGAAGTGATCCTCCCCCTCTACTCTGCGTTGGTCAGGCCCCACCTGGAATACTGTGTCCAGTTCTGGGCTCCCTGGGATAAAAAAGACAGGGACCTTCTGGAGAGAGTCCAGAGAAGGGCGACTAAGATGATTAGGGGTCTGGAACATCTCCCCTATGAGGAAAGGCTGAGTGAGCTGGGTCTGTTCAGCCTAGAAAAAAGAAGAATTAGGGCGGACCTAATTAGTGTTTACAAATACCTTAGACATGGGTGGCAGGGGGAATTGGCCAGCCCCTTTTCAGTGGTCTTTGGGGACAGGACTAGGGGCAATGGCTGTAAGTTTGAGCATAGGAAGTTCCGCACCAACATGGGGAAGAACTTTTTCACAGTGAGGGTGACAGAGCACTGGAATAGGCTGCCCAGGGAGGTGGTGGAGTCTCCTTCTCTGGAGATATTCAAGTCTCGTCTGGACGCCTATCTGTGTAACATGAGATAGAGAGCCTGCTTTGGCAGGGGGGTTGGACCCGATGATCTCTTGAGGTCCCTTCCAACCCCTAAGATTCTGTGATTCTGTGGGAAAGAAACACACAGACACAGATGATGGAGAGACAGACAGACAAATGACAGGGGCAGACAAAGACAGATAAACAGAGGGAGAGGAGGAGACAGTCTGACTACTAAAAATAAATCAGCAAAGTCACACAAAAATTTGACAGCGAACACAGTGCACAACATACTTCATAAAAGTATAGACATAATCTTCATCATCTCTTTATTGTTTAAATTTTATACTTGATAACCGACTCCTAAGAGGCTTCTAAACACTATTAGCTGTCATATCCAATGCTGCTACAACACACATGCACATCAACGTACCATTTTTTGCTTTGGGCCAACACATGTGATTATCTTCCTTGACGTGGACATATTTTCATACAAACTGACATCACTGACTGGATTCTTTCCGTTAACCCCCAGAAGCAGCGAGAGCTCCGCCGACCTGGATACATTCTCAACAGCTGTTGCACCGGCACTTAAGAAAAAGAGAAATTTAGTAATGAAAATCCCCATATGACCCAAAATAAATCTACGGTGTTCGCTACCTCTAAATCCAATTGACCCCACCGACATTGCAATCCAATCCTCCGAAGCGAGGACCGCCTGGCGCCCTGAGGCCCTCACAGAGACTCCTCCCCAGAGACAACAGGGATCACTCCAGGACCCCCCCATGAGACTCCTCAAGACCCCTGGGCTCTCCCAAGGATCCCCCAAGAATCCCCCAGAGATGCCCGGGACCCCCCGAGACCCCTCCAGGAACCCCTAGCACCCTGAAACGCTCCCAGAGACCACCCCAAGACACCCTGAGACACCCCCCCAGGACCCCCTGGAACCCTGAGACCCTCACAGACACCCCCAAGAACAGCCCAGGATGCCCGACAAGCCCCCAGAGACCCCCGGGACCACCCCAAGACCCATACCCAGGACTCCCTGGCACCCTGAGACCACCCCGAGTCACCCGGGACCATGCCAGGACCCCCATGAGACCTGCACCCACAACCCCCTGGCACCCTGAGACACCCCTAGACACCCCCCAGGACCAAAACAGGACCCCATGAGACCAACCCCAGAATGCCCTGGAAACCTGAGACCACCCTGAGACACCCGGGGCCTCCCCAGGACCCCCTGAGACCCCCACCCACGACCCCCTGGCACCCTGAGACCCCACCAGAGGCCCTCCAGGACTAAAACAGGACCCCATGAAACCAGCCCCAGGACACCCCGGCTCCCTGAGACCACCCCGAGGCACCCAGGACCACCCCAAGACCCCCTGAGGCACCCACCCACGATCCGCAGGCACCCTGAGACACCCGGGACCACCCCAGGACGCCCTGAGACCGCCACCCACCACCCCCCTGGCACCCTGGGACACCCCCGAGACCACCCCGAGAGCCCCGGGCCCCCCCCCACTCACCAGCGCCGCCCAGAGCGGTTCCCCTCTTAGCGCAGCCTCCGCCGGCCACCCGCAGCTTCGCCGCGGCAGGCGGGGAGCGGGGGAAGAAGCGGGAGGAGTGGCCCGGGCGGACGGGAGAGCGGACGGCAGGGCGGGGGGGGTGGAGGGGAGGGGAGGGCGGACGGGAGGAGAGGGCGCATGCGCAGTGCCGGAGGGGAAGCAGGGTCAAGGGAAGACGTGCTGGCAAAGCGCGATGTCCCCTCTTGGCGCCGCCTCCGCCGGCCGCCCGCAGCTTCGCCGCGTCAGGCGGGGAGCGGGGGAGGCAGCGGGGAGAGCGGCCGGGGAGGGCCCGGGGGTCGTTGCCGCCGCCTCCTCCCGACTCCATCTCCCGCCCGCGGCCGCCCGCCAGCTCCCGCAGCGTGCCCTCAGAGAGGCAGCAGCGCTCTGCCGCTCCGTCTGCGTCTCCCAGCCGCAGAACCGCGGCGTATCTGCAAGGCAGCAGCACGCAGCGCGTTTCGTGTGCACCGCCGCAGGCACGCGGCGGGTCCGCACGCAGGCACAACGCAGCGGCTTTCGTGCTCGGCGGCACCCGGCCGCAGTACCGCGGCGTGTCCGCCAGGCGGCAGCACCGAGCGGACAGCGCGCGACCTACTGCGCGTGCGCCGCCAGCTACCTGCAGGTGTCGACTCTTTCTCCAGGCGCATGCGCAGGGTACACTTCCCAGCATTCCGCGGGGCATCACATCGCCCCAAAGCGCATTTGCGGGATTCTCCGGGAAGCTTCTATGCACGCTACTGCGCATGCTCCTCGGTCCTCCGGCGCTACCGCGGCACTGTTGCTAGGCAACGGCCGCACGGAGGTTTACAGCGCTCGGCCGCGCGCGCTCCACGCACAGCGAGTCCAGCTTCTCCTACTGCCCGGCTTCGGAACGGGCTGGGGGGCACCCCGGGAGCTGGAAGGGGACAGGGCACCTCACCCAAACTAAGCAGAGGGCTACTCCATACCAGTGACAGCATAAAGCGAGGCTTTCGGGCGGGCGGGGGGGGCTGGAGCGCACAAGACCCACCGGTCGATAACATGGCCCCGCGAGCGCCAGAATCAAAATGCCCGGCTCTTTTTGGGCAGTAGTCGGGGACCGTTAAGATTGTTAGGCGGCTTCTGACATCCCAGTTGTAATTTCTATGGTATTTCAGAGGTAAAATGTCCACCCAAGGACTTCTGACCATTGAGACGAAAGGAAACTATTGTTTCAGAGGTTAAATGGCAGTCGCGCGACCTCAGGTCACAGAGACTAAAATCTCTATGGTCTTTCGGCGGTAAAATGGCCGTCGGAGGACTCGGGGTCATAGAGACGAGAAACTCTATGCTATTTCGGCGGTAAAATGGCCGCCGGAGGACTCGGGGTCATAGAGACGAGAACTTTATGGTCTTTTGGCGGTAAAATGGCCACTGGAGGACTTGGGATCATAGAGACGAGAACTTTATGGTCTTTCGGCGGTAAAATGGCCGCCGGGGGACTTGAGGTCATAGAGACGAGAACTTTATGGTCCTTCGGCGGTAAAATGGCCGCCGGAGGACTTGAGGCCATCGAGACTAAAACATCTGTGGTCTTTCGGCGCTAAAATGGCCCCTGGAGGACTTGAGGTCATAGAGATGGCGTTTGGGTCAGGGTTTTTGATAGCGATGTCCTTGGCGGTATTGTGAGCACAGAGACGGCGTTTTATTTCTTGGGTTTTATTGTTTGTGGGGCACCGCCCAGCCCCGCCCGCCCTCGCCAGCCCCGCCAACCCCCGCCAGCTCCGCCCACCCCTAGCCCCGCCCATCCCCGCCCGCCCCGCCAGCCCTGCTGTTCTCTATCCGGTCCGACCCAGCCCCGCCCGTCACACCGCCCGCCCCAGCAGCCGCAGCTCCGCCCAATCGCGCCTTGCCCTTTCAATCCGGGCCCGCCCCCCTGCCGCTCCGCGTCCCGGCCGCCTCCGTCCCCCGAAGGCCGCGATCCCGCCGCAGCCGGTTCGGGAGTCTTGGCGCCCTCGCCCCTGAGGCCGGCGTTGGTGTGCCAGTGCGGGGGCGCCGCATCGCGGTCGCTGCCAGTTCACGATTAAGCCCCCGAGCCGGGAAGCATCTCAGATCGCGTCGGCCGGGCCCGGCCGCCGCTTGTACCCGCGCAGCCGCGGGAGCCGAGACCGGGCGGGACCACTCGGGCAGGGGCCCGGGGCCCCGCGGTGCTGAGCTCGAAGCAGCGACGAAGCAGCGGCGACAGCTGAGCTCGGCTCTGTGAGGAGCTCGCCCCTTCCTCCCTTCCTTTCCGGCTCCCGGCCGCTTCCGCCCGGCCCGGCTCCGCAGCTGCCCTGGCGCCCCCGCCCCGAGGCCTGGAACACCTCCTCGAGAGAGGGCGGGGTTGCGGGACCCAACAGGAGCGGAGGAACGGAGACTCCACCGCCCCGGGGCCCCTCGGGCTGGGGCGGTCCCAGCTCTGGGACAGAGCGGGGCCGGATTGAAACATCGGGCCGGGATTGGGCACAGCCAAACCGACAGGGCGAGCTGGAGTGCGCGGAGCGGAGACGGGATTGAAACGATGGCCGGGGACTGGACGGAGTGGCGACGGCGGGGCGCGGGGACGGGATTGAAAAGGAATTACGTGATTGGTCCAGAGCGGAAGATTGGCGCGGCAGCGATAGGCGGCCGGAGAGCCGGCGGGCGTGGCCAGGTCCTTTAAAAGGGGCGGCGGGTCCCAGCGACGTCAGTGACAGCGAGGAGGGGTGGTTACTGTTGCCGTGCCGGGGGCTCCGGAGCGTTGGTGAGCCTGGACGGGGAGCTCGGGGAGAGGGGCGGCGCCGCCGCCGCAGGACTCGCGTATTGGGGTGGGGTGTGAGCGAGGGGTGTTGGATTCGGCTTGAACCTGGGCGAGCTGTGTATCGCGGCGAGGGGTGCGGCAGCGGGGTCCGGCCCTGTCCTGTCCTGGGGGCCGCTTCCCTCTCACGTAGCTGAGCCGCGGGCACAGGATGAAGAGGCACCGGCCGCTACAGGTGCAGGACGCGAGGGGCCGGAGCCCCAGTGCGGGTCGGGGGGCCGGGATCGGCCCGCCGC
Source organism: Laterallus jamaicensis coturniculus (assembly GCA_022605575.1). Lineage (NCBI taxonomy): Eukaryota > Metazoa > Chordata > Aves > Gruiformes > Rallidae > Laterallus > Laterallus jamaicensis. The sequence goes on along the minus strand of JAKCOX010000269.1, from coordinate 244,366 downwards.
GGGGGTTGCCGCGAGCGGCATCTTGGAGCTTGGAATACCGACTCGTGACGGCAATAAAGGTGTGAGTGTGAAACCCGCCGTGTGTCCCGATGGCTCAAAGACACCCAGAGCACTGAAGGGAAATAGACTCTGTCCCGGGGGTGCCACTGCCCCCGGTGTCGCGGGGCCGGCTCCGCCCAGGGGGCGGTGTCCTCAGTTCCCAAACACTCCCGGGCCCTGGGGTGCGTGCCCACCCCCCAATCCCCCTAGGAGCCGGAGGAGGAGCCCCGGGGTGCCTCTAGCTCCGCAGAGACATAAGCGCTGTGTGTCGGCTGAGGCTCAGCACCAGCCTTGGGAGAGGACCAGCTGGAGGCCCAGCTGCTGTTCCCCCTCCCCAGCTGCTGCTACTGCTCAGAGGGGCCTGGGGGGGATAGGGTGTGTGTCAGGGCCGTGGGACCCTCAGTGCAGGTGGGGCTCCAGGCACGGGCCTGCATCGGCAGCCGAGGCTGGGGACCGACACTGCGGGGGATCGCAGCAGCCGGACAGGGGGGCTGTGACTGATGACAATGATTGATTTATGGCCTTGTCAGCAGCCCCCGCTGCTGCCGGGAGAAGGCGGAGGCAGAGGGAAGATGTAGAGCTGGAGCTGAGATAGGCACTGCAAAGCTGGAGCTGAAACAACGCTGAGCTGGAGCTGGAATAAAGTCAGTGGGGCTGGAATAAACAGGGGGTGGGGGGCGAGGGGCTGGAAGAAAGGGGGGAGCAGTAGTATGGGTCTTGGAAAGCAGCTGGAATCACATGGGGCAAGAATAAAGACTCTGGGGCTGGAAATAAAGGCTGTTGATGTGGGAAAGGAGCTGAAATCACTTGGGGTTGGGACCGTGAATAAAGATGCTGGGGCCGGGAATTAAGACGCCGGGACTCGAATGAATGCTGCAGGGTTTGAAAAGGAGCTGAAATCACTTGAGGCTGGAAATAAAGACACTGGGGCTGGAATGAACGCTGTGGAGTTTGGAAAGGAACTGAAATCACCTGGGGCTAGAAATAAAGATACTGGAGCTGAAATGATTGCTGTGGGATTCAGAAAGGAGCTAAAAATCACTCCAGGCAGGAATAAAAACCGTTGGACTGGAAATAAAAACTGCAGAGTTGGAATAATGGTTGTTGGTGTGGGAAAGGAGCTGAAGTCACAGCTGCGGGGCTGGAGCTGAGACATGACAGAGCTGGAGCTGAATAATGGCTGTGGCTGGAGCCAAAGCACTGGACCTGGGGCAGGAATCAAAACTATAGGGCTGCAATAAAGATTGTCTGTGTGGGAAAGGTGCTGAAATCACTGGAGCTGGGAATAAAGACACAGGCCGGGAATAAAAAACTTAGGGCTGGAATAAAGGGTGTTGGTGTGGGAAAGGAGCTGAAATCACTTGGGGATGGGAATAAAGACTGCGAATAAAGGGGTTGGCAGTGTGAATAAAGATGCTGGGGCCGAAATGATTGCTGTGGGATTCAGAGAGGATCTGAAATCACTCTGGGCAGGAATAAAAGACTGTTGGGCTGGAAATAAAAACTGCAGAGCTGAAATAAAGACGGTTGTGGGAAAGGAGCTGAAATCACGGCTGCGGGGCTGGAGCTGGACCTGAATATTGGGTGTGGCTGGAGATGAAACACCAAACCTGCAGCAGGAATCAAAACTATAAGGTTGTTTGTGTGGGAAATCACTCGGGGCTGGAATAAGATGGTGGAGTTGGAATAAAGATGGTTGGGGCTGCAATAAGGACTGTGGGGCTGGAAATAAAAACTGCAGAGCTGGAATAAAGGTGGTTGGTGTGGGAGAGGAGCTGAAATCACAGCTGTGGGGCTGGAGCAGAGACACGACGGAGCTGGACCTGAATATTGGCTGTGGGTGGAGGCAAAACACCAAACCTGGGGCTGGAATAAAGACCATGGGGCTGGGATAAAGCCTGGGATTAGAAAGCAGCTGAAATCACTCAGGGTTGGAGCTGAAATCTCAGAGCTGGAATAAAGACGATGGGGCTGGGTCTGAAATTATTGGTGTGGGGCTTGGAAAGAAGCTGAAGTCACACAAGACCTGGGCTTGCGAGCCTTCGTTTTCTGAGGGCAGGTATCCTCCGTCAGTCGCTGCTGGCTGTTATCCACAAGAAGAAACGGGCTGCACTCTTCTGGCTCGACCATCTTGAACTTTTCAGTGCAGAGCTGACAGACGTCTTCAGCAGTGTTGCACTGTCTCACCAGTCAGGTCAGCCCTCTGCATCCACGGTCAACTTCCTGGAGCGCAATGGGAAGAAGGTAGCTCTGTAGAACGAGAAAACACACGTCAGCAGCTCGAAAACCTGTTGCAGTTTTGCATAGCTGGGCTTTAATGGAGAACAGGGATGCTGCCGAGATGGCTTCTGCAAGCAGCAGCCAGAAGCTCTCCGCAGGGCCCAGAAAGTCAATGTCAGCTGATTCAAGGCCAGAGTTGTTGCTGACCAAGGCAAAGCCAATCTGCAAGTAACATCATGGGAAAAACAGACTCAATTCAAAATAAAAAAATGCATCTAATTTATTAGCACCACCCCCCCACCAAGGAAGTACCCACTGATAATGAGTCAGGTAATGAGAAATAAAACCAAATTTTAAAACACTTCCTCCCACCACTCCCTTTGTCCCAGGTTCAACTTTACTCATGGTTGTTTTCCCTTTCTCCACCCACACCTCCCTGACACACACACCCCACCACACAGGGGGAGATGGGGAACGGGGGTTTCAGTCGGTTACACATGAGTTGTCTCTGCTGGTTCTTCCTTCTTAGGGGAGCATTCCTCACACTCTTCCCCTGCTTCAGTGTGGGGTTCCACCTACGACAAACAGCTCTCCTTGAACTTCTCCAGCAGGAGTCCTTTCCCATGGGGCTTCAGCTCTTTACCAACGGCCCCAGTGTGGGTTACTTTTATGGGATGCAGAACTTTAGGACCAGACTGTTCCAGCCTGGTTATCCCAGTCACAAGTCCCCCAGCAAACCTGCCTTGGCATGGTCCCCTCTCTCCATGGGCTGTAGGTCCTACCAGGAGCTTGCTTCTACACGGGCTTCCTACTGGGTCCTTCAAGTGTCTTCACCTGCTCCAGACTGTCCTCCTCTGTAGGCTGCAGCAGAATCATTGCTCCCCACCATCCTCCATGGGCTGCAAGGGGACAGCCTGCTTCACCATGGCCTTCTCAGAGGCTGCAGGGTACCCTCCCCTCCAGCACCAGAGCAACTCCTCCACCCTTCTTCACTGACCTTGGTATCTGCAGCTTCTCACATCTTCTTAATCCCTTCTCTGGTGGCAAAAAACAGCTGCTTGGGTTTTTTTCCTTCTTAAATGTCATAGAACATACTGAGTTGGAGTACAACTTATCCCAGAGACTCTATGACCATCACCAATGGGCTCAGCATTGGTCAGCAGCATGTCTGTCCTTGAGCTGGCTGGTGTTGGTTCTGTCAGAACTGAGAGCTTCTTGTAGCTTCTAGCAGAAGGCACCCTGTTTACCCCCACCCCACCAACATCACTTAAACCTTGCCAGGCAAACTCTCAACACCCTTTCCCCTGCCCTCCCTCAAAGACCTCCACCTGGGGCAAAGGAAATACAAACCCAGCCAAGAGGGACGTGGAGGCAGGCAGCAATATTCAGTCACACACAGAACCAGTCCCAGGAGCAACTCTGTGCCAGTGCTCAAGGCCTGCCCTGGGACACCTCAGTACTCGCTCCCAGTTGGTCCAGCATGGTCCTCAATAGATGAGCTGCCATGCCAAGGTGGAGGCTGCCACCAAAACCAGAAGAGTGCAGAATGCTAAGAGGAGGAAAGTGGCTGCCAGTGTGACAGCAGGACTGTAATGAGAAAGTGGAAGGCAGGAAATGGGGTGTCCAGAAAAAGACAGGGACAGTGAGCCTGGCAGAGGTGGAGAAAAAAGCAGCAGGCAGAGGGGAAGAGAGGCAGTGGAAAGAGGGATGGGGGCAGTGACCCAAAAACAAGGACTGGGAGCAGGACAGATATACAGAAAACATCCGGGTGAGCAGCCCTGCAGACAAGAAGGAACAAAAACAGGGCCAGGACTGAGAAGTCCAGTAAGAACTGGTAACACGGGGTGCAGGACAGAGCAACAGGAGAGGGAGGGGAGCAGGGAGAAGGAGAGATAAAAGGATAGAGCAAAAGAGGGAACAAGGACCAAGGAGCAGGACTGTAGGAAAGAATGAGTAAAATAAAAAAAGAAGGGTGGTGAGCAGGACAGAGGGATAGAGAGACAAAGAGGGAGACGAGGACAGAAAGAGACAATTACTCCAGGCGGGGGGAGCAAAAGGCAGGCAAGGAGCAGAGACACCCCCAGGATGCCCTGGAAACCTGAGACCACCCCGAGACACCCAGGGCCTCCCCAGGACCCCCTGAGACCCCCACCCACGACCCCCTGGCACCCTGAGACCCCACCACAGACCCCCAGGACCAAAACAGGACCCCATGAAACCAGCCCCAGGACACCCCGGCTCCCTGAGACCACCCCGAGGCACCCAGGACCACCCCAAGACCCCCTGAGGCACCCACCCACGATCCCCTGGCACCCTGAGACACCCGGGACCACCCCAGGACGCCCTGAGACCGCCACCCACCACCCCCTGGCACCCTGGGACACCCCCGAGACCACCCCGAGAGCCCCGGGCCCCCCCCACTCACCAGCGCCGCCCAGAGCGGTTCCCCTCTTAGCGCAGCCTCCGCCGGCCACCCGCAGCTTCGCCGCGGCAGGCGGGGAGCGGAGGAAGAAGCGGGAGGAGTGGCCCGGGCGGACGGGAGAGCGGACGGCAGGGCGGGGGGGTGGAGGGGAGGGGAGGGCGGACGGGAGGAGAGGGCGCATGCGCAGTGCCGGAGGGGAAGCAGGGTCAAGGGAAGAAGTGCTGGCAAAGCGCGATGTCCCCTCTTGGCGCCGCCTCCGCCGGCCGCCCGCAGCTTCGCCGCGTCAGGCGGGGAGCGGGGGAGGCAGCGGGGAGAGCGGCCGGGGAGGGCCCGGGGGTCGTTGCCGCCGCCTCCTCCCGACCCCATCTCCCGCCCGCGGCCGCCCGCCAGCTCCCGCAGCGTGCCCTCAGAGAGGCAGCAGCGCTCTGCCGCTCCGTCTGCGTCTCCCAGCCGCAGAACCGCGGCGTATCTGCAAGGCAGCAGCACGCAGCGCGTTTCGTGTGCACCGCCGCAGGCACGCGGCGGGTCCGCACGCAGGCACAACGCAGCGGCTTTCGTGCTCGGCGGCACCCGGCCGCAGTACCGCGGCGTGTCCGCCAGGCGGCAGCACCGAGCGGACAGCGCGCGACCTACCGCGCGTGCGCCGCCAGCTACCGGCAGGTGTCGACTCACCCGCCAGGCGCATGCGCAGGGTACACTTCCCAGCATTCCGCGGGGCACCACATCGCCCGAAGGCGCATGTGCGGGATACTCCGGGAAGCTTCTATGCACGCTACTGCGCATGCTCCTCGGTCCTCCGGCGCTACCGCGGCACAGTTGCTAGGCAACGGCTGCGCGCTCCACGCACAGCGAGTCCAGCGCCGCAGCAGAACGCGGCGCGGAGCCTGGCGGGACGGTTCTGTCCCCGGCTGCGCTCGGCGTTACGGCGAGAGCGCTGTGGGTGACACGTCGGAGAAGGGAGACTTCGACCACCACATGGTTCATCAGCAAGTCCCAATTTTATTCGAGCAAGCCGTGGTTAAATACACTGCTTAATTAGCTCACGCGTATTGCAGAAGTCAAGCTCACCATTGGTCACGCAGACAGATGCCGGCCCGGCCCCTCTCTGTTCTGTTTCCACATTCCTGAAGTTCAAACATCCTTTTATCGCATCCTGCAGGTGTCCGAGCACCAGCAATATCCAGTTAGTGCTAGCTACTGGGTCAAGCTGACCTCGAGCTAACACTTACCCTGCTCACACCACCTCAAGCAAATCCAGGCTGCCGTGTCCCTCCTCTGGTAGCCAGCACTGAGCCAGGCTCTCCACACATGAGTCCTGGCAAGACATCTCATGTTGAGTCATCTGGACCTCTTGGATTTTACAGGTAGAGTGACTGAGATTTTATAGTCACCTACCGCGGTTAAAGGGACCTGATCTCTGAAAGGTGCCAAGCATTATCTTTTTAAAACAAATTGCAGCACTGGGATTTTTGCACTGGTGACTTTAAGCTGGTTTACAGCAATAAATCACCAGTCATCTCTGAAAACTCTCATCCTGTGTGAGGTCTGTAGGTTTCTATCTGCTTCACAGCTACTCACAACTCCCTGTTGCTGTGACTCAACAGCAGGAGTGTTTCTGCACTTCTGTGGCTGGCCTAGAGCTACACTGGTCATTGTATTTTTGTCAGTTCACATCTAGACAGCTGCCTTGGCTCTGATATGTTTTGATGACTTGATGTCAGCTCTGAGCTCCGCACAGGCTAGCGCTTGTCCTGAGCTTCCTGTGAACAGGAAGGTGTTGGCTGTGAAGTTGTTAGGGGGCTTCTGATGTTCTGCCAGCCTCTTTGCTTGCTAATGAGCTGTCCCTGCTGCTTTTTATCTCTTGCAGTTAGCTGGACTAGACAACAATTTTCTCTGGAAAAAATAAACACACTCTTACCCTCCGACTTCTTGCATGTGTTCTTGCATGGACTTCCTATTTTCCAGTGATCCCAGGACATTTGTAGCTGATCCAGTGTTTAGATGTCTTCTGTATCAGGGGGTTGTGTCAGCAGAATTTCTTTACAAAACTCGAAAAGCGGTGTCTTTAAATTTAACCTGGATATCCCATTCCACCTGCTTAGTTAATTGAACATGGGAATCTCAAAAGTCCACTTTATAGAGGTAAACTCTTCAACCAGGTTTCAGAATTTAGTGGTATGGTGTAATCTGCTTGCCTAAAGAAAGTGTTATTGGGAATTAAATACATTTTAGTTACTGAACAGCTCCTGTAATGAAAATGTGGGAGTTTTTGCACAAAGAAGGAAAGAAAAAGCAAAGCAAAATAGCAAAGCCTTTTTAGTTGTTGTTTTAGTAGCATAGAGCAAATAAACTTTTAACATGACTGCATGCACTGATAAGACTCATCAATAACTAAACTAGTTTCACTGCAGGAACTTCATTGCATCCATTTCAGACTATTGATTTGTGATCTCTTCCTTTTTCAGAGTCTGTTTTAGGTTAAAAATATACTGAAACATTACTTCCTCACCCAAGGATATGATGAAAATAGGATTACTGCAGAGTTTTTGAGGAAAAGATCTGATTGAGTGTTTAGACACTTGAAGTGGGCTCATTAAATTAAAGGTTACACAAACCCCAGACCCCATTAAAGCAACCCACCCAAACCCCCCAGCTGACAAAAACAGAAGTAAAAAAAAAAAAATTCCTCAGCCTTACCAACCCTCTTTGCTCATTTTCTGAAAGGAGCCTGAACTAGCAAGACTAACAACACATTTTAATCCTGAACTGGGCTCTCTCTCGTCTTTCTCTTCCCACCCACCGGGTTCTGCCAAGACCAACAGGCACAAACACGGACCCAGACAGCCATACATCCAGCTCAGATAAAGGCGCCGGAATCCCCAGCCCCGGGGTTACGTGCCGCCTTCTCACGGGGAACACGAGCTCCCGAGCTCTCACCTGTAGCAGGGAAAGAAGAGAAACCGCTCAGACTTTCAATGCAATGCTCTAAAGCCAGCCAGAGATTCATTCCTGCATCCTCAATGTTAAAATCACACGTGGAATTACAGAATTCTTTATCCTTCAAAAAATATCTCAAAAGGGGACCCTGACAGTCTACCTGCAACTGCTGTAACACGGAATTTTGCGTCAAAATCAGCTCACTGAGTATTGTCATCATGAGTGGTCAGTGTATAAATGAAATGGCAAAAAGTGACCTTTGAACGGAACCCTGAACCGTAACGCTATTCTGCAGTTCATACTGCTTGGTAAAAGGAAAGGCAAATGGGACGAGGTCCCGTACGTCGATTTACTCTGTTACTTAAGAGAAAAATCAGAGTGGAAAAAGAATGCAAGTCCATCAACCACAAAATGTCTCTGACCATCAAAGACAATAAGGTGCAAGGACGTTGCTCTGCACGTACCTCTACCAAAGCGTGCTCTAAACATTCAGCATTAAAAGGAATTGACAGAATTAGATACTGATACCACTGCCCCGAGGATTCCTGCTGTACCTTCCTCTGACCAGGGCAGATTTAAAATAAGCTAAAGAGAGAGAAAAAAGGAAAAGAAAAAAAAAAACCCAACAAAAAAAAGGGTTACTTTTCTGGTGCATACAGTAGCAGCGAATCTTTTCAACATCCACAAAGTTTGCTGTGGGAACAAGCACGCCCGGTTCCTGAGGATCCCTCTGCCGCACCAGCTGCAGGTTTTCCTGTTGCTCTTTCCAAGAGCTGTCTGCGGCGTGAAACTCTCTCAACGTCGCTTCAACGGGGCCCTTCCACAGCTTCAGAACGTGCTTGTGCACGGCCTTCTCCAGGACGGCATCTGCCAGGGCAAAGCACAGGTCCAGCTCAGCTCCTCCTCTCGAGCAGAGCCGAGACCGACGGAACCATTCCCAAAACAGACACCCCAGTGCGAAGCCTACTTGCCAGGGCCTGTCTGTTACACTAGCTGAGGGGGGTAGATGTTTGCTGCCAAGGAAACAAAAGGCAGAGCAGAATCTGCGCTCCGGTTTCATTTATGGGAATGTGGTAAATAAATAAGAAACTCCATCCAACGCCTGAGCTCGCCCAGCCCAGAAAAAAAAAACATTTAAATAAACCTGCAAGCCACAGAAACCGCTAAAACCCAGTTTTAAAAAAACCCAAACAAACAAAATCGACCAAACAAACCACAAAACCCCACCAAAATAACCACTAAACACTACAAAAACCACAACAGAAGCCCCAAGCCCTCCTCTGACAAAACAACCCCACGAGCCCGAAAACCCACAAGCTCCAATTAAAGAGAGACACAAACTCACACAAACCCCACAGACACCCCCAGCATCCCCAAACACCCGCCAGCCCCAACCAACTTCCCCTAGCCAACTAAAACAACCCCACAAGCCCGGGTTGTTTCCAGATCCCCTGGCACCCTGAGACTCCCCCCAGACAGCCGAAAGACCTCCCCAGGATGACCAAGACCCCCCCAGAGATACCCAGGACCACACCAGGACCCCCCATGAGACTCCTCAGGGCCCCTGGGCTCTCCCAAGGATCCCCCAAGAATCCCCCAGAGATGCCCGGCACCCCCGAAACCCCTCCAGGAACCCCTGGCACCCTGAGAACCCCCAGACACCCCCAAGACCACCCTGAGACCCCCAAGACCCTCTGAGACCCCCCCAGAAACCCCTGGAAACCTCAGACCCTCGCATAGACCCCCAAGAACACCCCAGGATGCCTGAGATGTCCCCAAAGACCCCCAGGACCACCACAGGTCCCTCCCTGGCACCCTGAGACCCCACAAGAGATCCCCCCCCGGACCAAACCAGGACCCCATGAGACCACCCCCAGGACCGCCTGGACCCTGAGACCCTCACAGAGACCCCTCCCCAGAGACAAACGGGATCACCCCAGGACCCCCCCATGAGACTCCTCAAGACATCTGGGCACTTCCAAGGATCCCCCAAGAATCCCCCAGAGACGCCCGGGACCCCCCGAGACCCCTCCAGGAACCTCTGGCACCCTGAAGCGCTCCCAGAGACCACCCCAAGACACCCTGAGACCTCCCCTCAGTACCCCCTGGAACCCTGGGACCCTCACAGAGACCCCCAAGAACAACCCAAGATGCCCGACAAGCCCCCAGAGACCCCCGGGACCACCCCAAGACCCATACCCAGGACTCCCTGGCACCCTGAGACCACCCCGAGGCACCCGGGACCACGCCAGGACCCCCATGAGACCTGCACCCACAACCCCCTGGCACCCTGAGACACCCCTAGAGACTCCCCAGGACCAAAACAGGACCCCATGAGACCAACCCCAGAATGCCCTGGAAACCTGAGACCACCCTGAGACACCCGGGGCCTCCCCAGGACCCCCTGAGACCCCCACCCACGACCCCCTGGCACCCTGAGACCCCACCAGAGACCCCCAGGACCAGAACAGGACCCCATGAAACCAGCCCCAGGACACCCCGGCTCCCTGAGACCACCCCGAGGCATCCAGGACCACCAAAAGACCCCCTGAGGCACCCACCCACCACCCCCTGGCACCCTGAGACACCCCTAGAGACTCCCCAGGACCAAAACAGGACCCCATGAGACCAACCCCAGAATGCCCTGGAAACCTGAGACCACCCCGAGACACCCGGGGCCTCCCCAGGACCCCCTGAGACCCCCACCCACGACCCCCTGGCACCCTGAGACCCCACCAGAGACCCCCAGGACCAGAACAGGACCCCATGAAACCAGCCCCAGGACACCCCGGCTCCCTGAGACCACCCCGAGGCATCCAGGACCACCAAAAGACCCCCTGAGGCACCCACCCACCACCCCCTGGCACCCTGAGACACCCGTAGAGACCCCCCAGGACCAAAACAGGACCCCATGAGACCACCCCCAGGATGCCCTGGAAACCTGAGACCACCCCGAGAAACCCAGGGCCTCCCCAGGGCCCCCTGAGACCCCCACCCACGACCCCCTGGCACCCTGAGACCCCACCACAGACCCCCAGGACCAAAACAGGACCCCATGAAACCAGCCCCAGGACACCCCGGCTCCCTGAGACCACCCCGAGGCACCCAGGACCACCCCAAGACCCCCTGAGGCACCCACCCACGATCCACAGGCACCCTGAGACACCCGGGACCACCCCAGGACGCCCTGAGACCGCCACCCACCACCCCCTGGCACCCTGGGACACCCCCGAGACCACCCCGAGAGCCCCGGGCTCCCCCCACTCACCAGCGCCGCCCAGAGCGGTTCCCCTCTTAGCGCAGCCTCCGCCGGCCACCCGCAGCTTCGCCGCGGCAGGCGGGGAGCGGGGGAAGAAGCGGGAGGAGTGGCCCGGGCGGACGGGAGAGCGGACGGCAGGGCGGGGGGGTGGAGGGGAGGGGAGGGCGGACGGGAGGAGAGGGCGCATGCGCAGTGCCGGAGGGGAAGCAGGGTCAAGGGAAGACGTGCTGGCAAAGCGCGATGTCCCCTCTTGGCGCCGCCTCCGCCGGCCGCCCGCAGCTTCGCCGCGTCAGGCGGGGAGCGGGGGAGGCAGCGGGGAGAGCGGCCGGGGAGGGCCCGGGGGTCGTTGCCGCCGCCTCCTCCCGACCCCATCTCGCGGCCGCCCGCCAGCTCCCGCAGCGTGCCCTCAGAGAGGCAGCAGCGCTCTGCCGCTCCGTCTGCGTCTCCCAGCCGCAGAACCGCGGCGTATCTGCAAGGCAGCAGCACGCAGCGCGTTTCGTGTGCACCGCCGCAGGCACGCGGCGGGTCCGCACGCAGGCACAACGCAGCGGCTTTCGTGCTCGGCGGCACCCGGCCGCAGTACCGCGGCGTGTCCGCCAGGCGGCAGCACCGAGCGGACAGCGCGCGACCTACCGCGCGTGCGCCGCCAGCTACCGGCAGGTGTCGACTCACCCGCCAGGCGCATGCGCAGGGTACACTTCCCAGCATTCCGCGGGGCACCACATCGCCCGAAGGCGCATGTGCGGGATACTCCGGGAAGCTTCTATGCACGCTACTGCGCATGCTCCTCGGTCCTCCGGCGCTACCGCGGCACAGTTGCTAGGCAACGGCTGCGCGCTCCACGCACAGCGAGTCCAGCGCCGCAGCAGAACGCGGCGCGGAGCCGGGCGGGACGGTTCTGTCCCCGGCTGCGCTCGGCGTTACGGCGAGAGCGCTGTGGGTGACACGTCGGAGAAGGGAGACTTCGACCACCACATGGTTCATCAGCAAGTCCCAATTTTATTCGAGCAAGCCGTGGTTAAATACACTGCTTAATTAGCTCACGCGTATTGCAGAAGTCAAGCTCACCACTGGTCACGCAGACAGATGCCGGCCCGGCCCCTCTCTGTTCTGTTTCCACATTCCTGAAGTTCAAACATCCTTTTATCGCATCCTGCAGGTGTCCGAGCACCAGCAATACCCAGTTAGTGCTAGCTACTGGGTCAAGCTGACCTCGAGCTAACACTTACCCTGCTCACACCACCTCAAGCAAATCCAGGCTGCCGTGTCCCTCCTCTGGTAGCCAGCACTGAGCCAGGCTCTCCACACATGAGTCCTGGCAAGACATCTCATGTTGAGTCATCTGGACCTCTTGGATTTTACAGGTAGAGTGACTGAGATTTTATAGTCACCTACCGCGGTTAAAGGGACCTGATCTCTGAAAGGTGCCAAGCATTATCTTTTTAAAACAAATTGCAGCACTGGGATTTTTGCACTGGTGACTTTAAGCTGTTTTACAGCAATAAATCACCAGTCATCTCTGAAAACTCTCATCCTGTGTGAGGTCTGTAGGTTTCTATCTGCTTCACAGCTACTCACAACTCCCTGTTGCTGTGACTCAACAGCAGGAGTGTTTCTGCACTTCTGTGGCTGGCCTAGAGCTACACTGGTCATTGTATTTTTGTCAGTTCACATCTAGACAGCTGCCTTGGCTCTGATATGTTTTGATGACTTGATGTCAGCTCTGAGCTCCGCACAGGCTAGCGCTTGTCCTGAGCTTCCTGTGAACAGGAAGGTGTTGGCTGTGAAGTTGTTAGGGGGCTTCTGATGTTCTGCCAGCCTCTTTGCTTGCTAATGAGCTGTCCCTGCTGCTTTTTATCTCTTGCAGTTAGCTGGACTAGACAACAATTTTCTCTGGAAAAAATAAACACACTCTTACCCTCCGACTTCTTGCATGTGTTCTTGCATGGACTTCCTATTTTCCAGTGATCCCAGGACATTTGTAGCTGATCCAGTGTTTAGATGTCTTCTGTATCAGGGGGTTGTGTCAGCAGAATTTCTTTACAAAACTCGAAAAGCGGTGTCTTTAAATTTAACCTGGATATCCCATTCCACCTGCTTAGTTAATTGAACATGGGAATCTCAAAAGTCCACTTTATAGAGGTAAACTCTTCAACCAGGTTTCAGAATTTAGTGGTATGGTGTAATCTGCTTGCCTAAAGAAAGTGTTATTGGGAATTAAATACATTTTAGTTACCGAACAGCTCCTGTAATGAAAATGTGGGAGTTTTTGCACAAAGAAGGAAAGAAAAAGCAAAGCAAAATAGCAAAGCCTTTTTAGTTGTTGTTTTAGTAGCATAGAGCAAATAAACTTTTAACATGACTGCATGCACTGATAAGACTCATCATTAACTAAACTAGTTTCACTGCAGGAACTTCATTGCATCCATTTCAGACTATTGATTTGTGATCTCTTCCTTTTTCAGAGTCTGTTTTAGGTTAAAAATATCATGAAACATTACTTCCTCACCCAAGGATATGATGAAAATAGGATTACTGCAGAGTTTTTGAGGAAAAGATCTGATTGAGTGTTTAGACACTTGAAGTGGGCTCATTAAATTAAAGGTTACACAAACCCCAGACCCCATTAAAGCAACCCACCCAAACCCCCCAGCTGACAAAAACAGAAAAAAAAAAAAAAATCATCAGCCTTACCAACCCTCTTTGCTCATTTTCTGAAAGGAGCCTGAACTAGCAAGACTAACAACACATTTTAATCCTGAACTGGGCTCTCTCTCGTCTTTCTCTTCCCACCCACCGGGTTCTGCCAAGACCAACAGGCACAAACACGGACCCAGACAGCCATACATCCAGCTCAGATAAAGGCGCCGGAATCCCCAGCCCCGGGGTTACGTGCCGCCTTCTCACGGGGAACACGAGCTCCCGAGCTCTCACCTGTAGCAGGGAAAGAAGAGAAACCGCTCAGACTTTCAATGCAATGCTCTAAAGCCAGCCAGAGATTCATTCCTGCATCCTCAATGTTAAAATCACACGTGGAATTACAGAATTCTTTATCCTTCAAAAAATATCTCAAAAGGGGACCCTGACAGTCTACCTGCAACTGCTGTAACACGGAATTTTGCGTCAAAATCAGCTCACTGAGTATTGTCATCATGAGTGGTCAGTGTATAAATGAAATGGCAAAAAGTGACCTTTGAACGGAACCCTGAACCGTAACGCTATTCTGCAGTTCATACTGCTTGGTAAAAGGAAAGGCAAATGGGACGAGGTCCCGTACGTCGATTTACTCTGTTACTTAAGAGAAAAATCAGAGTGGAAAAAGAATGCAAGTCCATCAACCACAAAATGTCTCTGACCATCAAAGACAATAAGGTGCAAGGACGTTGCTCTGCACGTACCTCTACCAAAGCGTGCTCTAAACATTCAGCATTAAAAGGAATTGACAGAATTAGATACTGATACCACTGCCCCGAGGATTCCTGCTGTACCTTCCTCTGACCAGGGCAGATTTAAAATAAGCTAAAGAGAGAGAAAAAAGGAAAAGAAAAAAAAAAACCCAACAAAAAAAAGGGTTACTTTTCTGGTGCATACAGTAGCAGCGAATCTTTTCAACATCCACAAAGTTTGCTGTGGGAACAAGCACGCCCGGTTCCTGAGGATCCCTCTGCCGCACCAGCTGCAGGTTTTCCTGTTGCTCTTTCCAAGAGCTGTCTGCGGCGTGAAACTCTCTCAACGTCGCTTCAACGGGGCCCTTCCACAGCTTCAGAACGTGCTTGTGCACGGCCTTCTCCAGGACGGCATCTGCCAGGGCAAAGCACAGGTCCAGCTCAGCTCCTCCTCTCGAGCAGAGCCGAGACCGACGGAACCATTCCCAAAACAGACACCCCAGTGCGAAGCCTACTTGCCAGGGCCTGTCTGTTACACTAGCTGAGGGGGGTAGATGTTTGCTGCCAAGGAAACAAAAGGCAGAGCAGAATCTGCGCTCCGGTTTCATTTATGGGAATGTGGTAAATAAATAAGAAACTCCATCCAACGCCTGAGCTCGCCCAGCCCAGAAAAAAAAAACATTTAAATAAACCTGCAAGCCACAGAAACCGCTAAAACCCAGTTTTAAAAAAACCCAAACAAACAAAATCGACCAAACAAACCACAAAACCCCACCAAAATAACCACTAAACACTACAAAAACCACAACAGAAGCCCCAAGCCCTCCTCTGACAAAACAACCCCACGAGCCCGAAAACCCACAAGCTCCAATTAAAGAGAGACACAAACTCACACAAACCCCACAGACACCCCCAGCATCCCCAAACACCCGCCAGCCCCAACCAACTTCCCCTAGCCAACTAAAACAACCCCACAAGCCCGGGTTGTTTCCAGATCCCCTGGCACCCTGAGACTCCCCCCAGACAGCCGAAAGACCTCCCCAGGATGACCAAGACCCCCCCAGAGATACCCAGGACCACACCAGGACCCCCCATGAGACTCCTCAGGGCCCCTGGGCTCTCCCAAGGATCCCCCAAGAATCCCCCAGAGATGCCCGGCACCCCCGAAACCCCTCCAGGAACCCCTGGCACCCTGAGAACCCCCAGACACCCCCAAGACCACCCTGAGACCCCCAAGACCCTCTGAGACCCCCCCAGAAACCCCTGGAAACCTCAGACCCTCGCATAGACCCCCAAGAACACCCCAGGATGCCTGAGATGTCCCCAAAGACCCCCAGGACCACCACAGGTCCCTCCCTGGCACCCTGAGACCCCACAAGAGATCCCCCCCCGGACCAAACCAGGACCCCATGAGACCACCCCCAGGACCGCCTGGACCCTGAGACCCTCACAGAGACCCCTCCCCAGAGACAAACGGGATCACCCCAGGACCCCCCCATGAGACTCCTCAAGACCCCTGGGCACTTCCAAGGATCCCCCAAGAATCCCCCAGAGACGCCCGGGACCCCCCGAGACCCCTCCAGGAACCTCTGGCACCCTGAAGCGCTCCCAGAGACCACCCCAAGACACCCTGAGACCTCCCCTCAGTACCCCCTGGAACCCTGGGACCCTCACAGAGACCCCCAAGAACAACCCAAGATGCCCGACAAGCCCCCAGAGACCCCCGGGACCACCCCAAGACCCATACCCAGGACTCCCTGGCACCCTGAGACCACCCCGAGGCACCCGGGACCACGCCAGGACCCCCATGAGACCTGCACCCACAACCCCCTGGCACCCTGAGACACCCCTAGAGACTCCCCAGGACCAAAACAGGACCCCATGAGACCAACCCCAGAATGCCCTGGAAACCTGAGACCACCCTGAGACACCCGGGGCCTCCCCAGGACCCCCTGAGACCCCCACCCACGACCCCCTGGCACCCTGAGACCCCACCAGAGACCCCCAGGACCAGAACAGGACCCCATGAAACCGGCCCCAGGACACCCTGGCTCCCTGAGACCACCCCGAGGCATCCAGGACCACCAAAAGACCCCCTGAGGCACCCACCCACCACCCCCTGGCACCCTGAGACACCCGTAGAGACCCCCCAGGACCAAAACAGGACCCCATGAGACCACCTCCAGGATGCCCTGGAAACCTGAGACCACCCCGAGACACCCAGGGCCTCCCCAGGACCCCCTGAGACCCCCACCCACGACCCCCTGGCACCCTGAGACCCCACCACAGACCCCCAGGACCAAAACAGGACCCCATGAAACCAGCCCCAGGACACCCCGGCTCCCTGAGACCACCCCGAGGCACCCAGGACCACCCCAAGACCCCCTGAGGCACCCACCCACGATCCCCTGGCACCCTGAGACACCCGGGACCACCCCAGGACGCCCTGAGACCGCCACCCACCACCCCCTGGCACCCTGGGACACCCCCGAGACCACCCCGAGAGCCCCGGGCCCCCCCCACTCACCAGCGCCGCCCAGAGCGGTTCCCCTCTTAGCGCAGCCTCCGCCGGCCACCCGCAGCTTCGCCGCGGCAGGCGGGGAGCGGGGGAAGAAGCGGGAGGAGTGGCCCGGGCGGACGGGAGAGCGGACGGCAGGGCGGGGGGGTGGAGGGGAGGGGAGGGCGGACGGGAGGAGAGGGCGCATGCGCAGTGCCGGAGGGGAAGCAGGGTCAAGGGAAGAAGTGCTGGCAAAGCGCGATGTCCCCTCTTGGCGCCGCCTCCGCCGGCCGCCCGCAGCTTCGCCGCGTCAGGCGGGGAGCGGGGAAAGAAGCGGGGAGAGCGGCCGGGGAGGGCCCGGGGGTCGTTGCCGCCGCCTCCTCCCGACCCCATCTCCCGCCCGCGGCCGCCCGCCAGCTCCCGCAGCGTGCCCTCAGAGAGGCAGCAGCGCTCTGCCGCTCCGTCTGCGTCTCCCGGCCGCAGAACCGCGGCGTATCTGCAAGGCAGCAGCACGCAGCGCGTTTCGTGTGCACCGCCGCAGGCACGCGGCGGGTCCGCACGCAGGCACAACGCAGCGGCTTTCGTGCTCGGCGGCACCCGGCCGCAGTACCGCGGCGTGTCCGCCAGGCGGCAGCACCGAGCGGACAGCGCGCGACCTACCGCGCGTGCGCCGCCAGCTACCGTCAGGTGTCGACTCTTTCTCCAGGCGCATGCGCAGGGTACACTTCCCAGCATTCCGCGGGGCTCAACATTTCTCCAGAGCGCATGTGCGGGATACTCCGGGCAGCTTCAGAGCGCACTACTGCGCATGCTCCTTCGTCCTGCGGTGCTACCGTGGTGCGGTCGCTAGGCAACGGCGGCGCGCCCTGTTGAAGCGCCTTGCTGCTCTCGCTGAGCCGCCCGCCCGAAGAACCGCGGAGTGTCCGCAAGGCGGCAGAACGCAGGGGGTTTCTCGTGCATCGTCGCGGTACCGCGACGGGTCCGCAAAGAGGCAGAAAGCAGCGGCGTTCGTGCGCTGGGCCAGCCGGCGCAGTACCGAGGCGTGTCCGCCAGGCGGCAGCACCGAGCGCATTGCGCTCCCTCTACCTGCGCATGCTCCTCGGTCCTGCGGCGCTACTACGGCGTGGTTGTTAGGCAACGGCGGCGCCCTGTTTTAACGCGCTCTGCCGCTAGCGCTGCGCCGCCCAGCCGCAGTACCGGAGGGTGTCGGCAAGGCGACAGCACGCAGCGGACTTCGCCAGCACCCACGCGGTACCGCGCCGAGTCCGCAAGGATGCAGAACGCAGCGGCTTTCATGCGCTCAGCCGCCCGGCGCAGTACCGCGGCGTGTCCGCCAGGCGGCAGCACCGAGCGGCGCGGAGCCTGGCCGGACGGTTCTGTCCCCGGCTGCGCTCGGCGTTACGGCGAGAGCGCTGTGGCTGACACACCCCAGTGCTTTCACTGCGTGCCCAGCGGCCACACGCTTGCCAGCTTCTCCTACTGCCCGGCTACGGAACAGGCCAGGGGGCACCCCGGGAGCTGGAAGGGACAGGGACAGGGCACCTCACCCAAACTAAGCAGAGGGCTACTCCATACCAGTGACATCGTGCTCAGCATAAAGGGAGGCTTTCGGAGGGGCGTGGGCTGGAGCAGCACGGCAAAAATAGCAAAGAGTGACCTTTGAACGGAACCGTGAACCATAACGCTATTCTGCAGTTCATACTGTTTTGTAAAAGGAAAAGAAAATGGGATGAGTTCATGTACGTGGATTTACTCTGTTACTTAAGAGTAAACGCAGCACTCAGTCCTCACTTTGGGAGCGCTGGACACACCCCCGGGGCTGCTGCTCCAAATAGTTGTGTGAAGGGAAAAGGAGAGGGTGCTCACCGACAACCCAGGGCCCTGGCCCACAAGTGCTTGGGAAGTGGGGGCCACATCCAACAGGGAGAAACCAGTCCCAGGGCACCTGGGGCAGCATCCCCCCACCTACACCCGGGGAAAGCTTTATTGCACTCGTTTACACTTCACAACACCACAGTTCTTGTGCCTTCAATTACAACATCACAATAAAATAATAACAGGGTTAGCAGTGTTTTCTGTTCTATCTTTATTTAACCACCATTTCCTGCCCCAGTCCACCCGGGAGTTGGGACCAGGACAACCCAGCATAGCTCGACCACAACCCCGACCCCTGGTGCGGCTCCGGCCCCGCTCGGGAACCAAACCGTCCCCAGCGCCCGGGCAGTGGCTGGTGGCACCGGCTCCACCCTCCCCGCGGACACCAAGAGCTGCTCGGCTCCGTGCCGGCCTCCAGGGCTGCACCCACCCGACCCAAGCAGGGAAAAGTCGGCGGGACGGGGCTTGGCTCTGCTCGGCACAAGGGACCGAACCGGCTGCCCCACCCGCCCCCCGCCCCCGGCTCCTACACCGGCCCCGGAACACACCGCGAGCCCATCTGCCTGCTCGAAAATAGGCTCCGGCTCGGCCAGGCACACGGGGCTCGCAGCCGCTCAGCGCTGCCCCGCTCCCAGCGCCCCCGGCCCGGTTCACCAGCCCCCCCGGGACAGCAGCTCCTCCTCCACTCCACGCTAACGCCACTGCGCGCGCGCTCTCCAAACTCCGGTCCCGCCAATCCAGGCCGGAGACACCGCCCAGCCCCGCCCGCCCTCGCCAGCCCCGCCCATCCCCGCCAGCCCCGCCCATCCCGCCCGCCCTCGCCAGCCCCGCCCGCCCCGCCAGCCCGCTGTTCTCTATCCGGTCCGACCCAGCCCCGCCCGTCACACCGCCCGCCCCAGCGGCCGCAGCTCCGCCCAATCGCGCCTTGTCCTTTCAATCCGGGCCCGCCCCCCTCCCGCTCCGCGTCCCGGCCGCCTCCGTCCCCCGAAGGCCGCGATCCCGCCGCAGCCGGTTCGGGAGTCTTAGCGCCCTCGCCCCTGAGGCCGGCGTTGGTGTGCCAGTGCGGGGGCGCCGCATCGCGGTCGCTGCCAGTTCACGATTAAGCCCCCGAGCCGGGAAGCATCTCAGATCGCGTCGGCCGGGCCCGGCCGCCGCTTGTACCCGCGCAGCTGCGGGAGCAGAGACCGGGCGGGACCGCTCGGCCCGGGGCCCGGGGCCCCGCGGTGCTGAGCTCGAAGCAGCGACGAAGCAGCGGCGACAGCTGAGCTCGGCTCTGTGAAGAGCCCGCCCCTTCCTCCCTTCCTTTCCGGCTCCCGTCCGCTTCCCCCCGGCCCGGCCCGGCTCCGCAGCTGCCCTGGCGTCCCCGCCCCGAGGCCTGGAACACCTCCTCGAGAGAGGGCGGGGTTGCGGGACCCAACAGGAGCGGAGGAACGGAGACTCCACCGCCCCGGGGCCCCTCGGGCTGGGGCGGTCCCAGCTCTGGGACAGAGCGGGGCCGGATTGAAACATCGGGCCGGGATTAGGCACAGCCAAACCGACAGGGCGAGCTGGAGTGCGCGGAGCGGAGACGGGATTGAAACGATGGCCGGGGACTGGACGGAGCGGCGACGGCGGGGCGCGGGGACGGGATTGAAAAGGAATTACGTGATTGGTCCAGAGCGGAAGATTGGCGCGGCAGCGATAGGCGGCCGGAGAGCCGGCGGGCGTGGCCAGGTCCTTTAAAAGGGGCGGCGGGTCCCAGCGACGTCAGTGACAGCGAGGAGGGGTGGTTACTGTTGCTGTGCCGGGGGCTCCGGAGCGTTGGTGAGCCTGGACGGGGAGCTCGGGGAGAGGGGCGGCGCCGCCGCCGCAGGACTCGCGTATTGGGGTGGGGTGTGAGCGAGGGGTGTTGGATTCAGCTTGAACCTGGGCGAGCTGTGTATCGCGGCGAGGGGTGCGGCAGCGGGGTCCGGCAGCGGGGTCCGGCCCTGTCCTGTCCTGGGGGCCGCTTCCCTCTCACGTAGCTGAGCCGCGGGCACAGGCTGAAGAGGCACCGGCCGCGACAGGTGCAGGACGCGAGGGGCCGGAGCCCCAGTGCGGGTCGGGGGGCCGGGCTCGGCCCGCCGCGGGGGTTGCCGCGAGCGGCATCTTGGAGCTTGGAATACCGACTCGTGACGGCAATAAAGGTGTGAGTGTGAAACCCGCCGTGTGTCCCGATGGCTCAAAGACACCCAGAGCACTGAAGGGAAATAGACCCTGTCCCGGGGGTGCCTTGGGAGAGGACCAGCTGGAGGCCCAGCTGCTGTTCCCCCTCCCCAGCTGCTGCTACTGCTCAGAGGGGCCTGGGGGGGATAGGGTGTGTGTCAGGACCGTGGGACCCTCAGTGCAGGTGGGGCTCCAGGCACGGGCCTGCATCGGCAGCCGAGGCTGGGGACCGACACCGCGGGGGATGGCAGCAGCCGGACAGGGGGGCTGTGACTGATGACAATGATTGATTTATGGCCTTGTCAGCAGCCCCCGCTGCTGCCGGGAGAAGGTGGAGGCAGAGGGAAGATGTAGAGCTGGAGCGGAGATAGGCACTGCAAAGCTGGAGCTGAAACAACGCTGAGCTGGAGCTGGAGTAAAGTCAGTGGGGCTGGAATAAACAGGGGGTGGGGGGCGAGGGGCTGGAAGAAAGGGGGGAGCAGTAGTATGGGTCTTGGAAAGCAGCTGGAATCACATGGGGCAAGAATAAAGACTCTGGGGCTGGAAATAAAGGCTGTTGATGTGGGAAAGGAGCTGAAATCACTTGGGGTTGGGACCGCGAATAAAGATGCTGGGGCCGGGAATTAAGACGGCAGGACTCAAATGAATGCTGCAGGGTTTGAAAAGGAGCTGAAATCACTTGGGGCTGGAAATAAAGACACTGGGGCTGGAATGAACGCTGTGGAGTTTGGAAAGGAACTGAAATCACCTGGGGCTAGAAATAAAGACACTGGAGCTGAAATGATTGCTGTGGGATTCAGAAAGGAGCTAAAAATCACTCCAGGCAGGAATAAAAACCGTTGGACTGGAAATAAAAACTGCAGAGTTGGAATAATGGTTGTTGGTGTGGGAAAGGAGCTGAAGTCACTTGGGGATGGGAATAAAGACACAGGCCGGGAATAAAAAACTTAGGGCTGGGATAAAGGGTGTTGGTGTGGGAAAGGAGCTGAAATCACTTGGGGATGGGAATAAAGACTGCGAATAAAGGGGTTGGCAGTGTGAATAAAGATGCTGGGACCGAAATGATTGCTGTGGGATTCAGAGAGGATCTGAAATCACTCTGGGCAGGAATAAAAGACTGTTGGGCTGGAAATAAAAACTGCAGAGCTGAAATAAAGACGGTTGTGGGAAAGGAGCTGAAATCACGGCTGCGGGGCTGGAGCTGGACCTGAATATTGGGTGTGGCTGGAGATGAAACACCAAACCTGCAGCAGGAATCAAAACTATAAGGTTGTTTGTGTGGGAAATCACTCGGGGCTGGAATAAGATGGTGGAGTTGGAATAAAGATGGTTGGGGCTGCAATAAGGACTGTGGGGCTGGAAATAAAAACTGCAGAGCTGGAATAAAGGTGGTTGGTGTGGGAGAGGAGCTGAAATCACAGCTGTGGGGCTGGAGCAGAGACACGACGGAGCTGGACCTGAATATTGGCTGTGGGTGGAGGCAAAACACCAAACCTGGGGCTGGAATAAAGACCATGGGGCTGGGATAAAGCCTGGGATTAGAAAGCAGCTGAAATCACTCAGGGTTGGAGCTGAAATCTCAGAGCTGGAATAAAGACGATGGGGCTGGGTCTGAAATTATTGGTGTGGGGCTTGGAAAGAAGCTGAAGTCACACAAGACCTGGGCTTGCGAGCCTTCGTTTTCTGAGGGCAGGTATCCTCCGTCAGTCGCTGCTGGCTGTTGTCCACAAGAAGAAACGGGCTGCACTCTTCTGGCTCGACCATCTTGAACTTTTCAGTGCAGAGCTGACAGACGTCTTCAGCAGTGTTGCACTGTCTCACCAGTCAGGTCAGCCCTCTGCATCCACGGTCAACTTCCTGGAGCGCAATGGGAAGAAGGTAGCTCTGTAGAACGAGAAAACACACGTCAGCAGCTCGAAAACCTGTTGCAGTTTTGCATAGCTGGGCTTTAATGGAGAACAGGGATGCTGCCGAGATGGCTTCTGCAAGCAGCAGCCAGAAGCTCTCCGCAGGGCCCAGAAAGTCAATGTCAGCTGATTCAAGGCCAGAGTTGTTGCTGACCAAGGCAAAGCCAATCTGCAAGTAACATCATGGGAAAAACAGACTCAATTCAAAATAAAAAAATGCATCTAATTTATTAGCACCACCCCCCCACCAAGGAAGTACCCACTGATAATGAGTCAGGTAATGAGAAATAAAACCAAATTTTAAAACACTTCCTCCCACCACTCCCTTTGTCCCAGGTTCAACTTTACTCATGGTTGTTTTCCCTTTCTCCACCCACACCTCCCTGACACACACACCCCACCACACAGGGGGAGATGGGGAACGGGGGTTTCAGTCGGTTACACATGAGTTGTCTCTGCTGGTTCTTCCTTCTTAGGGGAGCATTCCTCACACTCTTCCCCTGCTTCAGTGTGGGGTTCCACCTACGACAAACAGCTCTCCTTGAACTTCTCCAGCAGGAGTCCTTTCCCATGGGGCTTCAGCTCTTTACCAACGGCCCCAGTGTGGGTTACTTTTATGGGATGCAGAACTTTAGGACCAGACTGCTCCAGCCTGGTTATCCCAGTCACAAGTCCCCCAGCAAACCTGCCTTGGCATGGTCCCCTCTCTCCATGGGCTGTAGGTCCTACCAGGAGCTTGCTTCTACACGGGCTTCCTACTGGGTCCTTCAAGTGTCTTCACCTGCTCCAGACTGTCCTCCTCTGTAGGCTGCAGCAGAATCATTGCTCCCCACCATCCTCCATGGGCTGCAAGGGGACAGCCTGCTTCACCATGGCCTTCTCAGAGGCTGCAGGGTACCCTCCCCTCCAGCACCAGAGCAACTCCTCCACCCTTCTTCACTGACCTTGGTGTCTGCAGCTTCTCACATCTTCTTAATCCCTTCTCTGGTGGCAAAAAACAGCTGCTTGGGTTTTTTTCCTTCTTAAATGTCATAGAACATACTGAGTTGGAGTACAACTTATCCCAGAGACTCTATGACCATCACCAATGGGCTCAGCATTGGTCAGCAGCATGTCTGTCCTTGAGCTGGCTGGTGTTGGTTCTGTCAGAACTGAGAGCTTCTTGTAGCTTCTAGCAGAAGGCACCCTGTTTCCCCCCATCCCACCAACATCACTTAAACCTTGCCAGGCAAACTCTCAACACCCTTTCCCCTGCCCTCCCTCAAAGACCTCCACCTGGGGCAAAGGAAATACAAACCCAGCCAAGAGGGACGTGGAGGCAGGCAGCAATATTCAGTCACACACAGAACCAGTCCCAGGAGCAACTCTGTGCCAGTGCTCAAGGCCTGCCCTGGGACACCTCAGTACTCGCTCCCAGTTGGTCCAGCATGGTCCTCAATAGATGAGCTGCCATGCCAAGGTGGAGGCTGCCACCAAAACCAGAAGAGTGCAGAATGCTAAGAGGAGGAAAGTGGCTGCCAGTGTGACAGCAGGACTGTAATGAGAAAGTGGAAGGCAGGAAATGGGGTGTCCAGAAAAAGACAGGGACAGTGAGCCTGGCAGAGGTGGAGAAAAAAGCAGCAGGCAGAGGGGAAGAGAGGCAGTGGAAAGAGGGATGGGGGCAGTGACCCAAAAACAAGGACTGGGAGCAGGACAGATATACAGAAAACATCCGGGTGAGCAGCCCTGCAGACAAGAAGGAACAAAAACAGGGCCAGGACTGAGAAGTCCAGTAAGAACTGGTAACACGGGGTGCAGGACAGAGCAACAGGAGAGGGAGGGGAGCAGGGAGAAGGAGAGATAAAAGGATAGAGCAAAAGAGGGAACAAGGACCAAGGAGCAGGACTGTAGGAAAGAATGAGTAAAATAAAAAAAGAAGGGTGGTGAGCAGGACAGAGGGATAGAGAGACAAAGAGGGAGACGAGGACAGAAAGAGACAATTACTCCAGGCGGGGGGAGCAAAAGGCAGGCAAGGAGCAGAGACACCCCCAGGATGCCCTGGAAACCTGAGACCACCCCGAGAAACCCGGGGCCTCCCCAGGACCCCCTGAGACCCCCACCCACGACCCCCTGGCACCCTGAGACCCCACCAGAGACCCCCAGGACCAAAACAGGACCCCATGAAACCAGCCCCAGGACACCCCGGCTCCCTGAGACCACCCCGAGGCACCCAGGACCACCCCAAGACCCCCTGAGGCACCCACCCACGATCCCCTGGCACCCTGAGACACCCGGGACCGCCCCAGGACGCCCTGAGACCGCCACCCACCACCCCCTGGCACCCTGGGACACCCCCGAGACCACCCCGAGAGCCCCGGGCTCCCCCCACTCACCAGCGCCGCCCAGAGCGGTTCCCCTCTTAGCGCAGCCTCCGCCGGCCACCCGCAGCTTCGCCGCGGCAGGCGGGGAGCGGAGGAAGAAGCGGGAGGAGTGGCCCGGGCGGACGGGAGAGCGGACGGCAGGGCGGGGGGGTGGAGGGGAGGGGAGGGCGGACGGGAGGAGAGGGCGCATGCGCAGTGCCGGAGGGGAAGCAGGGTCAAGGGAAGAAGTGCTGGCAAAGCGCGATGTCCCCTCTTGGCGCCGCCTCCGCCGGCCGCCCGCAGCTTCGCCGCGTCAGGCGGGGAGCGGGGGAGGCAGCGGGGAGAGCGGCCGGGGAGGGCCCGGGGGTCGTTGCCGCCGCCTCCTCCCGACCCCATCTCCCGCCCGCGGCCGCCCGCCAGCTCCCGCAGCGTGCCCTCAGAGAGGCAGCAGCGCTCTGCCGCTCCGTCTGCGTCTCCCAGCCGCAGAACCGCGGCGTATCTGCAAGGCAGCAGCACGCAGCGCGTTTCGTGTGCACCGCCGCAGGCACGCGGCGGGTCCGCACGCAGGCACAACGCAGCGGCTTTCGTGCTCGGCGGCACCCGGCCGCAGTACCGCGGCGTGTCCGCCAGGCGGCAGCACCGAGCGGACAGCGCGCGACCTACTGCGCGTGCGCCGCCAGCTACCGGCAGGTGTCGACTCACCCGCCAGGCGCATGCGCAGGGTACACTTCCCAGCATTCCGCGGGGCACCACATCGCCCGAAGGCGCATGTGCGGGATACTCCGGGAAGCTTCTATGCACGCTACTGCGCATGCTCCTCGGTCCTCCGGCGCTACCGCGGCACAGTTGCTAGGCAACGGCTGCGCGCTCCACGCACAGCGAGTCCAGCGCCGCAGCAGAACGCGGCGCGGAGCCGGGCGGGACGGTTCTGTCCCCGGCTGCGCTCGGCGTTACGGCGAGAGCGCTGTGGGTGACACGTCGGAGAAGGGAGACTTCGACCACCACATGGTTCATCAGCAAGTCCCAATTTTATTCGAGCAAGCCGTGGTTAAATACACTGCTTAATTAGCTCACGCGTATTGCAGAAGTCAAGCTCACCATTGGTCACGCAGACAGA
Organism: Laterallus jamaicensis coturniculus; assembly: GCA_022605575.1. Classification (NCBI taxonomy): domain Eukaryota; kingdom Metazoa; phylum Chordata; class Aves; order Gruiformes; family Rallidae; genus Laterallus; species Laterallus jamaicensis. The sequence goes on along the minus strand of JAKCOX010000269.1, from coordinate 218,184 downwards.
TGCCGGCCCGGCCCCTCTCTGTTCTGTTTCCACATTCCTGAAGTTTAAACATCCTTTTATCGCATCCTGCAGGTGTCCGAGCACCAGCAATACCCAGTTAGTGCTAGCTACTGGGTCAAGCTGACCTCGAGCTAACACTTACCCTGCTCACACCACCTCAAGCAAATCCAGGCTGCCGTGTCCCTCCTCTGGTAGCCAGCACTGAGCCAGGCTCTCCACACATGAGTCCTGGCAAGACATCTCATGTTGAGTCATCTGGACCTCTTGGATTTTACAGGTAGAGTGACTGAGATTTTATAGTCACCTACCGCGGTTAAAGGGACCTGATCTCTGAAAGGTGCCAAGCATTATCTTTTTAAAACAAATTGCAGCACTGGGATTTTTGCACTGGTGACTTTAAGCTGGTTTACAGCAATAAATCACCAGTCATCTCTGAAAACTCTCATCCTGTGTGAGGTCTGTAGGTTTCTATCTGCTTCACAGCTACTCACAACTCCCTGTTGCTGTGACTCAACAGCAGGAGTGTTTCTGCACTTCTGTGGCTGGCCTAGAGCTACACTGGTCATTGTATTTTTGTCAGTTCACATCTAGACAGCTGCCTTGGCTCTGATATGTTTTGATGACTTGATGTCAGCTCTGAGCTCCGCACAGGCTAGCGCTTGTCCTGAGCTTCCTGTGAACAGGAAGGTGTTGGCTGTGAAGTTGTTAGGGGGCTTCTGATGTTCTGCCAGCCTCTTTGCTTGCTAATGAGCTGTCCCTGCTGCTTTTTATCTCTTGCAGTTAGCTGGACTAGACAACAATTTTCTCTGGAAAAAATAAACACACTCTTACCCTCCGACTTCTTGCATGTGTTCTTGCATGGACTTCCTATTTTCCAGTGATCCCAGGACATTTGTAGCTGATCCAGTGTTTAGATGTCTTCTGTATCAGGGGGTTGTGTCAGCAGAATTTCTTTACAAAACTCGAAAAGCGGTGTCTTTAAATTTAACCTGGATATCCCATTCCACCTGCTTAGTTAATTGAACATGGGAATCTCAAAAGTCCACTTTATAGAGGTAAACTCTTCAACCAGGTTTCAGAATTTAGTGGTATGGTGTAATCTGCTTGCCTAAAGAAAGTGTTATTGGGAATTAAATACATTTTAGTTACCGAACAGCTCCTGTAATGAAAATGTGGGAGTTTTTGCACAAAGAAGGAAAGAAAAAGCAAAGCAAAATAGCAAAGCCTTTTTAGTTGTTGTTTTAGTAGCATAGAGCAAATAAACTTTTAACATGACTGCATGCACTGATAAGACTCATCATTAACTAAACTAGTTTCACTGCAGGAACTTCATTGCATCCATTTCAGACTATTGATTTGTGATCTCTTCCTTTTTCAGAGTCTGTTTTAGGTTAAAAATATCATGAAACATTACTTCCTCACCCAAGGATATGATGAAAATAGGATTACTGCAGAGTTTTTGAGGAAAAGATCTGATTGAGTGTTTAGACACTTGAAGTGGGCTCATTAAATTAAAGGTTACACAAACCCCAGACCCCATTAAAGCAACCCACCCAAACCCCCGAGCTGACAAAAACAGAAAAAAAAAAAAAATCATCAGCCTTACCAACCCTCTTTGCTCATTTTCTGAAAGGAGCCTGAACTAGCAAGACTAACAACACATTTTAATCCTGAACTGGGCTCTCTCTCGTCTTTCTCTTCCCACCCACCGGGTTCTGCCAAGACCAACAGGCACAAACACGGACCCAGACAGCCATACGTCCAGCTCAGATAAAGGGGCCGGAATCCCCAGCCCCGGGGTTACGTGCCACCTTCTCACGGGGAACACGAGCTCCCGAGCTCTCACCTGTAGCAGGGAAAGAAGAGAAACCGCTCAGACTTTCAATGCAATGCTCTAAAGCCAGCCAGAGATTCATTCCTGCATCCTCAATGTTAAAATCACACGTGGAATTACAGAATTCTTTATCCTTCAAAAAATATCTCAAAAGGGGACCCTGACAGTCTACCTGCAACTGCTGTAACACGGAATTTTGCGTCAAAATCAGCTCACTGAGTATTGTCATCATGAGTGCTCAGTGTATAAATGAAATGGCAAAAAGTGACCTTTGAACGGAACCCTGAACCGTAACGCTATTCTGCAGTTCATACTGCTCTGTAAAAGGAAAGGCAAATGGGACGAGGTCCCGTACGTCGATTTACTCTGTTACTTAAGAGAAAAATCAGAGTGGAAAAAGAATGCAAGTCCATCAACCACAAAATGTCTCTGACCATCAAAGACAATAAGGTGCAAGGACGTTGCTCTGCATGTACCTCTACCAAAGCGTGCTCTAAACATTCAGCATTAAAAGGAATTGACAGAATTAGATACTGATACCACTGCCCCGAGAATTCCTGCTGTACCTTCCTCTGACCATGGCAGATTTAAAATAAGCTAAAGAGAGAGAAAAAAGGAAAAGAAAAAAAAAACCCAACAAAAAAAAGGGTTACTTTTCTGGTGCATACAGTAGCAGCGAATCTTTTCAACATCCACAAAGTTTGCTGTGGGAACAAGCACGCCCGGTTCCTGAGGATCCCTCTGCCGCACCAGCTGCAGGTTTTCCTGTTGCTCTTTCCAAGAGCTGTCTGCGGCGTGAAACTCTCTCAACGTCGCTTCAACGGGGCCCTTCCACAGCTTCAGAACGTGCTTGTGCACGGCCTTCTCCAGGACGGCATCTGCCAGGGCAAAGCACAGGTCCAGCTCAGCTCCTCCTCTCGAGCAGAGCCGAGACCGACGGAACCATTCCCAAAACAGACACCCCAGTGCGAAGCCTACTTGCCAGGGCCCGTCTGTTACACTAGCTGAGGGGGGTAGATGTTTGCTGCCAAGGAAACAAAAGGCAGAGCAGAATCTGCGCTCCGGTTTCATTTATGGGAATGTGGTAAATAAATAAGAAACTCCATCCAACGCCTGAGCTCGCCCAGCCCAGAAAAAAAAAACATTTAAATAAACCTGCAAGCCACAGAAACCGCTAAAACCCAGTTTTAAAAAAACCCAAACAAACAAAATCGACCAAACAAACCACAAAACCCCACCAAAATAACCACTAAACACTACAAAAACCACAACAGAAGCCCCAAGCCCTCCTCTGACAAAACAACCCCACGAGCCCGAAAACCCACAAGCTCCAATTAAAGAGAGACACAAACTCACACAAACCCCACAGACACCCCCAGCATCCCCAAACACCCGCCAGCCCCAACCAACTTCCCCTAGCCAACTAAAACAACCCCACAAGCCCGGGTTGTTTCCAGATCCCCTGGCACCCTGAGATTCCCCCCAGACAGCCGAAAGACCTCCCCAGGATGACCAAGACCCCCCCAGAGATACCCAGGACCACACCAGGACCCCCCATGAGACTCCTCAGGGCCCCTGGGCTCTCCCAAGGATCCCCCAAGAATCCCCCAGAGATGCCCGGCACCCCCGAAACCCCTCCAGGAACCCCTGGCACCCTGAGAACCCCCAGACACCCCCAAGACCACCCTGAGACCCCCAAGACCCTCTGAGACCCCCCCAGAAACCCCTGGAAACCTCAGACCCTCGCATAGACCCCCAAGAACACCCCAGGATGCCTGAGATGTCCCCAAAGACCCCCAGGACCACCACAGGTCCCTCCCTGGCACCCTGAGACCCCACAAGAGATCCCCCCCCGGACCAAACCAGGACCCCATGAGACCACCCCCAGGACCGCCTGGACCCTGAGACCCTCACAGAGACCCCTCCCCAGAGACAAACGGGATCACCCCAGGACCCCCCCATGAGACTCCTCAAGACCCCTGGGCACTTCCAAGGATCCCCCAAGAATCCCCCAGAGACGCCCGGGAGCCCCCGAGACCCCTCCAGGAACCTCTGGCACCCTGAAGCGCTCCCAGAGACCACCCCAAGACACCCTGAGACCTCCCCTCAGTACCCCCTGGAACCCTGGGACCCTCACAGAGACCCCCAAGAACACCCCAAGATGCCCGACAAGCCCCCAGAGACCCCCGGGACCACCCCAAGACCCATACCCAGGACTCCCTGGCACCCTGAGACCACCCCGAGGCACCCGGGACCACGCCAGGACCCCCATGAGACCTGCACCCACAACCCCCTGGCACCCTGAGACACCCCTAGAGACTCCCCAGGACCAAAACAGGGACCCCATGAGACCAACCCCAGAATGCCCTGGAAACCTGAGACCACCCTGAGACACCCGGGGCCTCCCCAGGACCCCCTGAGACCCCCACCCACGACCCCCTGGCACCCTGAGACCCCACCAGAGACCCCCAAGACCAGAACAGGACCCCATGAAACCAGCCCCAGGACACCCTGGCACCCTGAGACCACCCCGAGGCACCCGGGACCACCAAAAGACCCCCTGAGGCACCCACCCACAACCCCCTGGCACCCTGAGACACCCCTAGAGACTCCCCAGGACCAAAACAGGACCCCATGAGACCAACCCCAGAATGCCCTGGAAACCTGAGACCACCCTGAGACACCCGGGGCCTCCCCAGGACCCCCTGAGACCCCCCACCCACGACCCCCTGGCACCCTGAGACCCCACCAGAGACCCCCAGGACCAGAACAGGACCCCATGAAACCAGCCCCAGGACACCCTGGCTCCCTGAGACCACCCCGAGGCATCCAGGACCACCAAAAGACCCCCTGAGGCACCCACCCCACCACCCCCTGGCACCCTGAGACACCCGTAGAGACCCCCCAGGACCAAAACAGGACCCCATGAGACCACCTCCAGGATGCCCTGGAAACCTGAGACCACCCCGAGACACCCAGGGCCTCCCCAGGACCCCCTGAGACCCCCACCCACGACCCCCTGGCACCCTGAGACCCCACCACAGACCCCCCAGGACCAAAACAGGACCCCATGAAACCAGCCCCAGGACACCCTGGCTCCCTGAGACCACCCCGAGGCACCCAGGACCACCAAAAGACCCCCTGAGGCACCCACCCACGATCCGCAGGCACCCTGAGACACCCGTAGAGACCCCCCAGGACCAAAACAGGACCCCATGAGACCACCTCCAGGATGCCCTGGAAACCTGAGACCACCCCGAGACACCCAGGGCCTCCCCAGGACCCCCTGAGACCCCCCACCCACGACCCCCTGGCACCCTGAGACCCCACCACAGACCCCCAGGACCAAAACAGGACCCCATGAAACCAGCCCCAGGACACCCTGGCTCCCTGAGACCACCCCGAGACACCCGGGACCACCAAAAGACCCCCTGAGGCACCCACCCACGATCCCCTGGCACCCTGAGACACCCGGGGACCACCCCAGGACGCCCTGAGACCGCCACCCACCACCCCCTGGCACCCTGGGACACCCCCGAGACCACCCCGAGAGCCCCGGGCTCCCCCCACTCACCAGCGCCGCCCAGAGCGGTTCCCCTCTTAGCGCAGCCTCCGCCGGCCACCCGCAGCTTCGCCGCGGCAGGCGGGGGAGCGGGGGAAGAAGCGGGAGGAGTGGCCCGGGCGGACGGGAGAGCGGACGGCAGGGCGGGGGGGTGGAGGGGAGGGGGAGGGCGGACGGGAGGAGAGGGCGCATGCGCAGTGCCGGAGGGGAAGCAGGGTCAAGGGAAGACGTGCTGGCAAAGCGCGATGTCCCCTCTTGGCGCCGCCTCCGCCGGCCGCCCGCAGCTTCGCCGCGTCAGGCGGGGAGCGGGGGAGGCAGCGGGGAGAGCGGCCGGGGAGGGCCCGGGGGTCGTTGCCGCCGCCTCCTCCCGACCCCATCTCCCGCCCGCGGCCGCCCGCCAGCTCCCGCAGCGTGCCCTCAGAGAGGCAGCAGCGCTCTGCCGCTCCGTCTGCGTCTCCCGGCCGCAGAACCGCGGCGTATCTGCAAGGCAGCAGCACGCAGCGCGTTTCGTGTGCACCGCCGCAGGCACGCGGCGGGTCCGCACGCAGGCACAACGCAGCGGCTTTCGTGCTCGGCGGCACCCGGCCGCAGTACCGCGGCGTGTCCGCCAGGCGGCAGCACGGAGCGGACAGCGCGCGACCTACTGCGCGTGCGCCGCCAGCTACCGGCAGGTGTCGACTCACCCGCCAGGCGCATGCGCAGGGTACACTTCCCAGCATTCCGCGGGGCACCACATCGCCCGAAGGCGCATGTGCGGGATACTCCGGGAAGCTTCTATGCACGCTACTGCGCATGCTCCTCGGTCCTCCGGCGCTACCGCGGCACAGTTGCTAGGCAACGGCTGCGCGCTCCACGCACAGCGAGTCCAGCGCCGCAGCAGAACGCGGCGCGGAGCCGGGCGGGACGGTTCTGTCCCCGGCTGCGCTCGGCGTTACGGCGAGAGCGCTGTGGGTGACACGTCGGAGAAGGGAGACTTCGACCACCACATGGTTCATCAGCAAGTCCCAATTTTATTCGAGCAAGCCGTGGTTAAATACACTGCTTAATTAGCTCACGCGTATTGCAGAAGTCAAGCTCACCACTGGTCACGCAGACAGATGCCGGCCCGGCCCCTCTCTGTTCTGTTTCCACATTCCTGAAGTTCAAACATCCTTTTATCGCATCCTGCAGGTGTCCGAGCACCAGCAATATCCAGTTAGTGCTAGCTACTGGGTCAAGCTGACCTCGAGCTAACACTTACCCTGCTCACACCACCTCAAGCAAATCCAGGCTGCCGTGTCCCTCCTCTGGTAGCCAGCACTGAGCCAGGCTCTCCACACATGAGTCCTGGCAAGACATCTCATGTTGAGTCATCTGGACCTCTTGGATTTTACAGGTAGAGTGACTGAGATTTTATAGTCACCTACCGCGGTTAAAGGGACCTGATCTCTGAAAGGTGCCAAGCATTATCTTTTTAAAACAAATTGCAGCACTGGGATTTTTGCACTGGTGACTTTAAGCTGGTTTACAGCAATAAATCACCAGTCATCTCTGAAAACTCTCATCCTGTGTGAGGTCTGTAGGTTTCTATCTGCTTCACAGCTACTCACAACTCCCTGTTGCTGTGACTCAACAGCAGGAGTGTTTCTGCACTTCTGTGGCTGGCCTAGAGCTACACTGGTCATTGTATTTTTGTCAGTTCACATCTAGACAGCTGCCTTGGCTCTGATATGTTTTGATGACTTGATGTCAGCTCTGAGCTCCGCACAGGCTAGCGCTTGTCCTGAGCTTCCTGTGAACAGGAAGGTGTTGGCTGTGAAGTTGTTAGGGGGCTTCTGATGTTCTGCCAGCCTCTTTGCTTGCTAATGAGCTGTCCCTGCTGCTTTTTATCTCTTGCAGTTAGCTGGACTAGACAACAATTTTCTCTGGAAAAAATAAACACACTCTTACCCTCCGACTTCTTGCATGTGTTCTTGCATGGACTTCCTATTTTCCAGTGATCCCAGGACATTTGTAGCTGATCCAGTGTTTAGATGTCTTCTGTATCAGGGGGTTGTGTCAGCAGAATTTCTTTACAAAACTCGAAAAGCGGTGTCTTTAAATTTAACCTGGATATCCCATTCCACCTGCTTAGTTAATTGAACATGGGAATCTCAAAAGTCCACTTTATAGAGGTAAACTCTTCAACCAGGTTTCAGAATTTAGTGGTATGGTGTAATCTGCTTGCCTAAAGAAAGTGTTATTGGGAATTAAATACATTTTAGTTACCGAACAGCTCCTGTAATGAAAATGTGGGAGTTTTTGCACAAAGAAGGAAAGAAAAAGCAAAGCAAAATAGCAAAGCCTTTTTAGTTGTTGTTTTAGTAGCATAGAGCAAATAAACTTTTAACATGACTGCATGCACTGATAAGACTCATCATTAACTAAACTAGTTTCACTGCAGGAACTTCATTGCATCCATTTCAGACTATTGATTTGTGATCTCTTCCTTTTTCAGAGTCTGTTTTAGGTTAAAAATATCATGAAACATTACTTCCTCACCCAAGGATATGATGAAAATAGGATTACTGCAGAGTTTTTGAGGAAAAGATCTGATTGAGTGTTTAGACACTTGAAGTGGGCTCATTAAATTAAAGGTTACACAAACCCCAGACCCCATTAAAGCAACCCACCCAAACCCCCGAGCTGACAAAAACAGAAAAAAAAAAAAAATCATCAGCCTTACCAACCCTCTTTGCTCATTTTCTGAAAGGAGCCTGAACTAGCAAGACTAACAACACATTTTAATCCTGAACTGGGCTCTCTCTCGTCTTTCTCTTCCCACCCACCGGGTTCTGCCAAGACCAACAGGCACAAACACGGACCCAGACAGCCATACGTCCAGCTCAGATAAAGGGGCCGGAATCCCCAGCCCCGGGGTTACGTGCCACCTTCTCACGGGGAACACGAGCTCCCGAGCTCTCACCTGTAGCAGGGAAAGAAGAGAAACCGCTCAGACTTTCAATGCAATGCTCTAAAGCCAGCCAGAGATTCATTCCTGCATCCTCAATGTTAAAATCACACGTGGAATTACAGAATTCTTTATCCTTCAAAAAATATCTCAAAAGGGGACCCTGACAGTCTACCTGCAACTGCTGTAACACGGAATTTTGCGTCAAAATCAGCTCACTGAGTATTGTCATCATGAGTGCTCAGTGTATAAATGAAATGGCAAAAAGTGACCTTTGAACGGAACCCTGAACCGTAACGCTATTCTGCAGTTCATACTGCTCTGTAAAAGGAAAGGCAAATGGGACGAGGTCCCGTACGTCGATTTACTCTGTTACTTAAGAGAAAAATCAGAGTGGAAAAAGAATGCAAGTCCATCAACCACAAAATGTCTCTGACCATCAAAGACAATAAGGTGCAAGGACGTTGCTCTGCATGTACCTCTACCAAAGCGTGCTCTAAACATTCAGCATTAAAAGGAATTGACAGAATTAGATACTGATACCACTGCCCCGAGAATTCCTGCTGTACCTTCCTCTGACCATGGCAGATTTAAAATAAGCTAAAGAGAGAGAAAAAAGGAAAAGAAAAAAAAAACCCAACAAAAAAAAGGGTTACTTTTCTGGTGCATACAGTAGCAGCGAATCTTTTCAACATCCACAAAGTTTGCTGTGGGAACAAGCACGCCCGGTTCCTGAGGATCCCTCTGCCGCACCAGCTGCAGGTTTTCCTGTTGCTCTTTCCAAGAGCTGTCTGCGGCGTGAAACTCTCTCAACGTCGCTTCAACGGGGCCCTTCCACAGCTTCAGAACGTGCTTGTGCACGGCCTTCTCCAGGACGGCATCTGCCAGGGCAAAGCACAGGTCCAGCTCAGCTCCTCCTCTCGAGCAGAGCCGAGACCGACGGAACCATTCCCAAAACAGACACCCCAGTGCGAAGCCTACTTGCCAGGGCCCGTCTGTTACACTAGCTGAGGGGGGTAGATGTTTGCTGCCAAGGAAACAAAAGGCAGAGCAGAATCTGCGCTCCGGTTTCATTTATGGGAATGTGGTAAATAAATAAGAAACTCCATCCAACGCCTGAGCTCGCCCAGCCCAGAAAAAAAAAACATTTAAATAAACCTGCAAGCCACAGAAACCGCTAAAACCCAGTTTTAAAAAAACCCAAACAAACAAAATCGACCAAACAAACCACAAAACCCCACCAAAATAACCACTAAACACTACAAAAACCACAACAGAAGCCCCAAGCCCTCCTCTGACAAAACAACCCCACGAGCCCGAAAACCCACAAGCTCCAATTAAAGAGAGACACAAACTCACACAAACCCCACAGACACCCCCAGCATCCCCAAACACCCGCCAGCCCCAACCAACTTCCCCTAGCCAACTAAAACAACCCCACAAGCCCGGGTTGTTTCCAGATCCCCTGGCACCCTGAGATTCCCCCCAGACAGCCGAAAGACCTCCCCAGGATGACCAAGACCCCCCCAGAGATACCCAGGACCACACCAGGACCCCCCATGAGACTCCTCAGGGCCCCTGGGCTCTCCCAAGGATCCCCCAAGAATCCCCCAGAGATGCCCGGCACCCCCGAAACCCCTCCAGGAACCCCTGGCACCCTGAGAACCCCCAGACACCCCCAAGACCACCCTGAGACCCCCAAGACCCTCTGAGACCCCCCCAGAAACCCCTGGAAACCTCAGACCCTCGCATAGACCCCCAAGAACACCCCAGGATGCCTGAGATGTCCCCAAAGACCCCCAGGACCACCACAGGTCCCTCCCTGGCACCCTGAGACCCCACAAGAGATCCCCCCCCGGACCAAACCAGGACCCCATGAGACCACCCCCAGGACCGCCTGGACCCTGAGACCCTCACAGAGACCCCTCCCCAGAGACAAACGGGATCACCCCAGGACCCCCCCATGAGACTCCTCAAGACCCCTGGGCACTTCCAAGGATCCCCCAAGAATCCCCCAGAGACGCCCGGGAGCCCCCGAGACCCCTCCAGGAACCTCTGGCACCCTGAAGCGCTCCCAGAGACCACCCCAAGACACCCTGAGACCTCCCCTCAGTACCCCCTGGAACCCTGGGACCCTCACAGAGACCCCCAAGAACACCCCAAGATGCCCGACAAGCCCCCAGAGACCCCCGGGACCACCCCAAGACCCATACCCAGGACTCCCTGGCACCCTGAGACCACCCCGAGGCACCCGGGACCACGCCAGGACCCCCATGAGACCTGCACCCACAACCCCCTGGCACCCTGAGACACCCCTAGAGACTCCCCAGGACCAAAACAGGACCCCATGAGACCAACCCCAGAATGCCCTGGAAACCTGAGACCACCCTGAGACACCCGGGGCCTCCCCAGGACCCCCTGAGACCCCCACCCACGACCCCCTGGCACCCTGAGACCCCACCAGAGACCCCCAAGACCAGAACAGGACCCCATGAAACCAGCCCCAGGACACCCTGGCACCCTGAGACCACCCCGAGGCACCCGGGACCACCAAAAGACCCCCTGAGGCACCCACCCACAACCCCCTGGCACCCTGAGACACCCCTAGAGACTCCCCAGGACCAAAACAGGACCCCATGAGACCAACCCCAGAATGCCCTGGAAACCTGAGACCACCCTGAGACACCCGGGGCCTCCCCAGGACCCCCTGAGACCCCCACCCACGACCCCCTGGCACCCTGAGACCCCACCAGAGACCCCCAGGACCAGAACAGGACCCCATGAAACCAGCCCCAGGACACCCTGGCTCCCTGAGACCACCCCGAGGCATCCAGGACCACCAAAAGACCCCCTGAGGCACCCACCCACCACCCCCTGGCACCCTGAGACACCCGTAGAGACCCCCCAGGACCAAAACAGGACCCCATGAGACCACCTCCAGGATGCCCTGGAAACCTGAGACCACCCCGAGACACCCAGGGCCTCCCCAGGACCCCCTGAGACCCCCACCCACGACCCCCTGGCACCCTGAGACCCCACCACAGACCCCCCAGGACCAAAACAGGACCCCATGAAACCAGCCCCAGGACACCCTGGCTCCCTGAGACCACCCCGAGGCACCCAGGACCACCAAAAGACCCCCTGAGGCACCCACCCACGATCCGCAGGCACCCTGAGACACCCGTAGAGACCCCCCAGGACCAAAACAGGACCCCATGAGACCACCTCCAGGATGCCCTGGAAACCTGAGACCACCCCGAGACACCCAGGGCCTCCCCAGGACCCCCTGAGACCCCCACCCACGACCCCCTGGCACCCTGAGACCCCACCACAGACCCCCAGGACCAAAACAGGACCCCATGAAACCAGCCCCAGGACACCCTGGCTCCCTGAGACCACCCCGAGACACCCGGGACCACCAAAAGACCCCCTGAGGCACCCACCCACGATCCCCTGGCACCCTGAGACACCCGGGACCACCCCAGGACGCCCTGAGACCGCCACCCACCACCCCCTGGCACCCTGGGACACCCCCGAGACCACCCCGAGAGCCCCGGGCTCCCCCCACTCACCAGCGCCGCCCAGAGCGGTTCCCCTCTTAGCGCAGCCTCCGCCGGCCACCCGCAGCTTCGCCGCGGCAGGCGGGGAGCGGGGGAAGAAGCGGGAGGAGTGGCCCGGGCGGACGGGAGAGCGGACGGCAGGGCGGGGGGGTGGAGGGGAGGGGAGGGCGGACGGGAGGAGAGGGCGCATGCGCAGTGCCGGAGGGGAAGCAGGGTCAAGGGAAGACGTGCTGGCAAAGCGCGATGTCCCCTCTTGGCGCCGCCTCCGCCGGCCGCCCGCAGCTTCGCCGCGTCAGGCGGGGAGCGGGGGAGGCAGCGGGGAGAGCGGCCGGGGAGGGCCCGGGGGTCGTTGCCGCCGCCTCCTCCCGACCCCATCTCCCGCCCGCGGCCGCCCGCCAGCTCCCGCAGCGTGCCCTCAGAGAGGCAGCAGCGCTCTGCCGCTCCGTCTGCGTCTCCCGGCCGCAGAACCGCGGCGTATCTGCAAGGCAGCAGCACGCAGCGCGTTTCGTGTGCACCGCCGCAGGCACGCGGCGGGTCCGCACGCAGGCACAACGCAGCGGCTTTCGTGCTCGGCGGCACCCGGCCGCAGTACCGCGGCGTGTCCGCCAGGCGGCAGCACGGAGCGGACAGCGCGCGACCTACTGCGCGTGCGCCGCCAGCTACCGGCAGGTGTCGACTCACCCGCCAGGCGCATGCGCAGGGTACACTTCCCAGCATTCCGCGGGGCACCACATCGCCCGAAGGCGCATGTGCGGGATACTCCGGGAAGCTTCTATGCACGCTACTGCGCATGCTCCTCGGTCCTCCGGCGCTACCGCGGCACAGTTGCTAGGCAACGGCTGCGCGCTCCACGCACAGCGAGTCCAGCGCCGCAGCAGAACGCGGCGCGGAGCCGGGCGGGACGGTTCTGTCCCCGGCTGCGCTCGGCGTTACGGCGAGAGCGCTGTGGGTGACACGTCGGAGAAGGGAGACTTCGACCACCACATGGTTCATCAGCAAGTCCCAATTTTATTCGAGCAAGCCGTGGTTAAATACACTGCTTAATTAGCTCACGCGTATTGCAGAAGTCAAGCTCACCACTGGTCACGCAGACAGATGCCGGCCCGGCCCCTCTCTGTTCTGTTTCCACATTCCTGAAGTTCAAACATCCTTTTATCGCATCCTGCAGGTGTCCGAGCACCAGCAATATCCAGTTAGTGCTAGCTACTGGGTCAAGCTGACCTCGAGCTAACACTTACCCTGCTCACACCACCTCAAGCAAATCCAGGCTGCCGTGTCCCTCCTCTGGTAGCCAGCACTGAGCCAGGCTCTCCACACATGAGTCCTGGCAAGACATCTCATGTTGAGTCATCTGGACCTCTTGGATTTTACAGGTAGAGTGACTGAGATTTTATAGTCACCTACCGCGGTTAAAGGGACCTGATCTCTGAAAGGTGCCAAGCATTATCTTTTTAAAACAAATTGCAGCACTGGGATTTTTGCACTGGTGACTTTAAGCTGTTTTACAGCAATAAATCACCAGTCATCTCTGAAAACTGTCATCCTGTGTGAGGTCTGTAGGTTTCTATCTGCTTCACAGCTACTCACAACTCCCTGTTGCTGTGACTCAACAGCAGGAGTGTTTCTGCACTTCTGTGGCTGGCCTAGAGCTACACTGGTCATTGCATTTTTGTCAGTTCACATCTAGACAGCTGCCTTGGCTCTGATATGTTTTGATGACTTGATGTCAGCTCTGAGCTCCGCACAGGCTAGCGCTTGTCCTGAGCTTCCTGTGAACAGGAAGGTGTTGGCTGTGAAGTTGTTAGGGGGCTTCTGATGTTCTGCCAGCCTCTTTGCTTGCTAATGAGCTGTCCCTGCTGCTTTTTATCTCTTGCAGTTAGCTGGACTAGACAACAATTTTCTCTGGAAAAAATAAACACACTCTTACCCTCCAACTTATTGCATGTGTTCTTGCATGGACTTCCTATTTTCCAGTGATCCCAGGACATTTGTAGCTGATCCAGTGTTTAGATGTCTTCTGTATCAGGGGGTTGTGTCAGCAGAATTTCTTTACAAAACTCGAAAAGCGGTGTCTTTAAATTTAACCTGGATATCCCATTCCACCTGCTTAGTTAATTGAACATGGGAATCTCAAAAGTCCACTTTATAGAGGTAAACTCTTCAACCAGGTTTCAGAATTTAGTGGTATGGTGTAATCTGCTTGCCTAAAGAAAGTGTTATTGGGAATTAAATACATTTTAGTTACTGAACAGCTCCTGTAATGAAAATGTGGGAGTTTTTGCACAAAGAAGGAAAGAAAAAGCAAAGCAAAATAGCAAAGCCTTTTTAGTTGTTGTTTTAGTAGCATAGAGCAAATAAACTTTTAACATGACTGCATGCACTGATAAGACTCATCATTAACTAAACTAGTTTCACTGCAGGAACTTCATTGCATCCATTTCAGACTATTGATTTGTGATCTCTTCCTTTTTCAGAGTCTGTTTTAGGTTAAAAATATACTGAAACATTACTTCCTCACCCAAGGATATGATGAAAATAGGATTACTGCAGAGTTTTTGAGGAAAAGATCTGACTGAGTGTTTAGACACTTGAAGTGGGCTCATTAAATTAAAGGTTACACAAACCCCAGACCCCATTAAAGCAACCCACCCAAACCCCCCAGCTGACAAAAACAGAAAAAAAAAAAAAATCATCAGCCTTACCAACCCTCTTTGCTCATTTTCTGAAAGGAGCCTGAACTAGCAAGACTAACGACACATTTTAATCCTGAACTGGGCTCTCTCTCGTCTTTCTCTTCCCACCCACCGGGTTCTGCCAAGACCAACAGGCACAAACACGGACCCAGACAGCCATACATCCAGCTCAGATAAAGGCGCCGGAATCCCCAGCCCCGGGGTTACATGCCGCCTTCTCACGGGGAACACGAGCTCCCGAGCTCTCACCTGTAGCAGGGAAAGAAGAGAAACCACTCAGACTTTCAATGCAATGCTCTAAAGCCAGCCAGAGATTCATTCCTGCATCCTCAATGTTAAAATCACACGTGGAATTACAGAATTCTTTATCCTTCAAAAAATATCTCAAAAGGGGACCCTGACAGTCTACCTGCAACTGCTGTAACACGGAATTTTGCGTCAAAATCAGCTCACTGAGTGGTCAGTGTATAAATGAAATGGCAAAAAGTGACCTTTGAACGGAACCCTGAACCGTAACGCTATTCTGCAGTTCATACTGCTTTGTAAAAGGAAAGGCAAATGGGACGAGGTCCCGTACGTCGATTTACTCTGTTACTTAAGAGAAAAATCAGAGTGGAAAAAGAATGCAAGTCCATCAACCACAAAATGTCTCTGACCATCAAAGACAATAAGGTGCAAGGACGTTGCTCTGCATGTACCTCTACCAAAGCATGCTCTAAACATTCAGCATTAAAAGGAATTGACAGAATTAGATACTGATACCACTGCCCCGAGAATTCCTGCTGTACCTTCCTCTGACCAGGGCAGATTTAAAATAAGCTAAAGAGAGAGAAAAAAGGAAAAGAAAAAAAAAAACAACAAAAAAAAGGGTTACTTTTCTGGTGCATACAGTAGCAGCGAATCTTTTCAACATCCACAAAGTTTGCTGTGGGAACAAGCACGCCCGGTTCCTGAGGATCCCTCTGCCGCACCAGCTGCAGGTTTTCCTGTTGCTCTTTCCAAGAGCTGTCTGCGGCGTGAAACTCTCTCAACATCGATTCAACGGGGCCCTTCCACAGCTTCAGAACGTGCTTGTGCACGGCCTTCTCCAGGACGGCATCTGCCAGGGCAAAGCACAGGTCCAGCTCAGCTCCTCCTCTCGAGCAGAGCCGAGACCGACGGAACCATTCCCAAAACAGACACCCCAGTGCGAAGCCTACTTGCCAGGGCCCGTCTGTTACACTAGCTGAGGGGGGTAGATGTTTGCTGCCAAGGAAACAAAAGGCAGAGCAGAATCTGCGCTCCGGTTTCATTTCCGGGAATGTGGTAAATAAATAAGAAACTCCATCCAACGCCTGAGCTCGCCCAGCCCAGAAAAAAAAAACATTTAAATAAACCTGCAAGCCACAGAAACCGCTAAAACCCAGTTTGAAAAAAACCCAAACAAACAAAATCGACCAAACAAACCACAAAACCCCACCAAAATAACCACTAAACACTACAAAAACCACAACAGAAGCCCCAAGCCCTCCTCTGACAAAACAACCCCACGAGCCCGAAAACCCACAAGCTCCAATTAAAGAGAGACACAAACTCACACAAACCCCACAGACACCCCCAGCATCCCCAAACACCCGCCAGCCCCAACCAACTTCCCCTAGCCAACTAAAACAACCCCACAAGCCCGGGTTGTTTCCAGATCCCCTGACACCCTGAGACTCCCCCCAGACAGCCGAAAGACCTCCCCAGGATGACCAAGACCCCCCCAGAGATACCCAGGACCACACCAGGACCCCCCATGAGACTCCTCAGGGCCCCTGGGCTCTCCCAAGGATCCCCCAAGAATCCCCCAGAGATGCCCGGCACCCCCGAAACCCCTCCAGGAACCCCTGGCACCCTGAGAACCCCCAGACACCCCCAAGACCACCCTGAGACCCCCAAGACCCTCTGAGACCCCCCCAGAAACCCCTGGAAACCTCAGACCCTCGCATAGACCCCCAAGAACACCCCAGGATGCCTGAGATGTCCCCAAAGACCCCCAGGACCACCACAGGTCCCTCCCTGGCACCCTGAGACCCCACAAGAGATCCCCCCCCGGACCAAACCAGGACCCCATGAGACCACCCCCAGGACCGCCTGGACCCTGAGACCCTCACAGAGACCCCTCCCCAGAGACAAACGGGATCACCCCAGGACCCCCCCATGAGACTCCTCAAGACCCCTGGGCACTTCCAAGGATCCCCCAAGAATCCCCCAGAGACGCCCGGGAGCCCCCGAGACCCCTCCAGGAACCTCTGGCACCCTGAAGCGCTCCCAGAGACCACCCCAAGACACCCTGAGACCTCCCCTCAGTACCCCCTGGAACCCTGGGACCCTCACAGAGACCCCCAAGAACACCCCAAGATGCCCGACAAGCCCCCAGAGACCCCCGGGACCACCCCAAGACCCACACCCAGGACTCCCTGGCACCCTGAGACCACCCCGAGGCACCCGGGACCACGCCAGGACCCCCATGAGACCTGCACCCACAACCCCCTGGCACCCTGAGACACCCCTAGAGACTCCCCAGGACCAAAACAGGACCCCATGAAACCAGCCCCAGGACACCCTGGCTCCCTGAGACCACCCCGAGGCATCCAGGACCACCAAAAGACCCCCTGAGGCACCCACCCACCACCCCCTGGCACCCTGAGACACACGTAGAGACCCCCCAGGACCAAAACAGGACCCCATGAGACCACCCCCAGGATGCCCTGGAAACCTGAGACCACCCCGAGAAACCCAGGGCCTCCCCAGGACCCCCTGAGACCCCCACCCACGACCCCCTGGCACCCTGAGACACCACCACAGACCCCCAGGACCAAAACAGGACCCCATGAAACCAGCCCCAGGACACCCCGGCTCCCTGAGACCACCCCGAGGCACCCAGGACCACCCCAAGACCCCCTGAGGCACCCACCCACGATCCACAGGCACCCTGAGACACCCGGGACCACCCCAGGACGCCCTGAGACCGCCACCCACCACCCCCTGGCACCCTGGGACACCCCCGAGACCACCCCGAGAGCCCCGGGCCCCTCCCACTCACCAGCGCCGCCCAGAGCGGTTCCCCTCTTAGCGCAGCCTCCGCCGGCCACCCGCAGCTTCGCCGCGGCAGGCGGGGAGCGGGGGAAGAAGCGGGAGGAGTGGCCCGGGCGGACGGGAGAGCGGACGGCAGGGCGGGGGGGTGGAGGGGAGGGGAGGGCGGACGGGAGGAGAGGGCGCATGCGCAGTGCCGGAGGGGAAGCAGGGTCAAGGGAAGAAGTGCTGGCAAAGCGCGATGTCCCCTCTTGGCGCCGCCTCCGCCGGCCGCCCGCAGCTTCGCCGCGTCAGGCGGGGAGCGGGGGAGGCAGCGGGGAGAGCGGCCGGGGAGGGCCCGGGGGTCGTTGCCGCCGCCTCCTCCCGACCCCATCTCCCGCCCGCGGCCGCCCGCCAGCTCCCGCAGCGTGCCCTCAGAGAGGCAGCAGCGCTCTGCCGCTCCGTCTGCGTCTCCCGGCCGCAGAACCGCGGCGTATCTGCAAGGCAGCAGCACGCAGCGCGTTTCGTGTGCACCGCCGCAGGCACGCGGCGGGTCCGCACGCAGGCACAACGCAGCGGCTTTCGTGCTCGGCGGCACCCGGCCGCAGTACCGCGGCGTGTCCGCCAGGCGGCAGCACCGAGCGGACAGCGCGCGACCTACCGCGCGTGCGCCGCCAGCTACCTGCTGGTGTCGACTCTTTCTCCAGGCGCATGCGCAGGGTACACTTCCCAGCATTCCGCGGGGCTCAACATTTCTCCAGAGCGTATGTCCGGGATACTCCGGGCAGCTTCAGAGCGCACTACTGCGCATGCTCCTTCGTCCTGCGGTGCTACCGTGGTGCGGTCGCTAGGCAACGGCGGCGCGCCCTGTTGAAGCGCCTTGCTGCTCTCGCTGAGCCGCCCGCCCGAAGAACCGCGGAGTGTCCGCAAGGCGGCAGAACGCAGGGGGTTTCTCGTGCATCGTCGCGGTACCGCGACGGGTCCGCAAAGAGGCAGAAAGCAGCGGCGTTCGTGCGCTGGGCCAGCCGGCGCAGTACCGAGGCGTGTCCGCCAGGCGGCAGCACCGAGCGCATTGCGCTCCCTCTACCTGCGCATGCTCCTCGGTCCTGCGGCGCTACTACGGCGTGGTTGTTAGGCAACGGCGGCGCCCTGTTTTAACGCGCTCTGCCGCTAGCGCTGCGCCGCCCAGCCGCAGTACCGGAGGGTGTCGGCAAGGCGACAGCACGCAGCGGACTTCGCCAGCACCCACGCGGTACCGCGCCGAGTCCGCAAGGATGCAGAACGCAGCGGCTTTCATGCGCTCAGCCGCCCGGCGCAGTACCGCGGCGTGTCCGCCAGGCGGCAGCACCGAGCGGCGCGGAGCCGGGCGGGACGGTTCTGTCCCCGGCTGCGCTCGGCGTTACGGCGAGAGCGCTGTGGCTGACACACCCCAGTGCTTTCACTGCGTGCCCAGCGGCCACACGCTTGCCAGCTTCTCCTACTGCCCGGCTACGGAACAGGCCAGGGGGCACCCCGGGAGCTGGAAGGGACAGGGACAGGGCACCTCACCCAAACTAAGCAGAGGGCTACTCCATACCAGTGACATCGTGCTCAGCATAAAGGGAGGCTTTCGGAGGGGCGTGGGCTGGAGCAGCACGGCAAAAATAGCAAAGAGTGACCTTTGAACGGAACCGTGAACCATAACGCTATTCTGCAGTTCATACTGTTTTGTAAAAGGAAAAGAAAATGGGATGAGTTCCTGTACGTGGATTTACTCTGTTACTTAAGAGTAAACGCAGCACTCAGTCCTCACTTTGGGAGCGCTGGACACACCCCTGGGGCTGCCGCTCCAGACAGTTGTGTGAAGGGAAAAGGAGAGGGTGCCCACCGACAACCCAGAGCCCTGGCTCACGAGTGCTTGGGAAGTGGGGGCCACATCCCACAGGGAGAAACCAGTCCCAGGGCACCTAGGGCAGCATCCCCCCACCTACACCCGGGGAAAGCTTTATTGCACTCGATTACACTTCACTACACCACAGTTCTTGTGCCTTCAATTACAACATCACAAAAAAATAATAACAGGGTTAGCAGTGTTTTCTGTTCTATCTTTATTTAACCACCATTTCCTGCCCCAGCCCACCCGGGAGTTGGGACAAAGACAACCCAGCATAGCTCGACCACAACCCCGACCCCTGGTGCAGCTTCGGCCCCGCTCGGGAACCGAACCGTCCCCAGCGCCCAGGCAGTGGCTGGTGGCACCGTCTCCACCCTCCCCGCGGACACCAAGAGCTGCTCGGCTCCGTGCCGGCCTCCAGGGCTGCACCCACCCGACCCATGCAGGGAGAAGTCGGCGGGACGGGGCTTGGCTCTGCTCGGCACAAGGGACCGAACCGGCTGCCCCACCCGCCCCCCGCCCCCGGCTCCTACACCGGCCCCGGAACACACCGCGAGCCCATCTGCCTGCTCGAAAATAGGCTCCGGCTCGGCCAGGCACACGGGGCTCGCAGCCGCTCAGCGCTGCCCCGCTCCCAGCGCCCCCGGCCCGGTTCACCAGCCCCCCCGGGACAGCAGCTCCTCCTCCACTCCACGCTAACGCCACTGCGCGCGCGCTCCCCAGACTCCGCTCCCGCCAATCCGGGCCGGAGACACTGCCCAGCCCCGCCCATCCCGCCCGCCCCGTCCGCCCCCGCCAGCCCCGCCCATCCCGCCCGCCCTAGCCAGCCCGCTGTTCTCTATCCGGTCCGACGGAGCCTCGCCCGTCACACCGCCCCGCCCCAGCAGCCGCAGCTCCGCCCAATCGCGCCTTGCCCTTTCAATCCGGGCCCGCCCCCCTTCCGCTCCGCGTCCCGGCCGCCTCCGTCCCCCGAAGGCCGCGATCCCGCCGCAGCCGGTTCGGGAGTCTTAGCGCCCTCGCCCCGGAGGCCGGCGTTGGTGTGCCAGTGCGGGGGGCATCGCGGTCGCTGCCACTTCCCGATCAAACCCCCGAGCCGGGAAGCATCTCAGATCGCGTCGGCCGGGCCCGGCCGCCGCTTGTGCCCGCGCAGCCGCGGGAGCCGAGACCGGGCGGGACCACTCGGGCCAGGGCCCGGGGCCCTGCGGTGCTGAGCTCCTCCAGGCTGGGTACCGGGGCCGCGCACGGTGTTTCCGGGCCGCTCCTTGCGACGAAGCGGCGGCGACGGCTGAGCTCGGCTCTGTGAAGAGCCCGCCCCTTCTTCCCTTTCCGGCTCCCGGCCGCTTCCGCCCGGCCCGGCCCGGCTCCGCAGCTGCCCTGGCGCCCCCGCCCCAGGGCCTGGAACACCTCCTCGAGAGAGGGCGGGGTTGCGGGACCCCAACAGGAGCCGGGGCACGGAGGCTCCGCCGCTCCGGGGCTTCTCGAGCCGGGGCGGTCCCAGCTCTGGGACAGCGCGGGGCCGGATTGAAACATCGGGCAGGAACTGGGCACAGCCAAACCGAACGGGCGAGCTGGAGTGCGCGGAGCGGAGACGGGGCGGAACGGATTGAAACGATGGGCGGGGATTGGACGGAGTGGCGACGACGGGGGGCGGGGACCAGATTGAAAAGGAATTACGTGATTGGGCCATAACGGTAAATTGGCGCGGCAGCGATAGGCGGTCGGGAGCCGGTAGGCGTGGCCAGACGCTTTAAAAGGGACGGCAGGAGCCTACCGCTGTCAGTGAGAAGCGGCGGCAGCGGGAATCTTGGGAAGCTGCTGAGCTTGGCCGGGATGCTCCGGGAGCGCCGGCCACCGAGGGACTCGTGTGTTTTGGTGGGGCGAGGGGTGTGGGCTGGGCCTGGGCGAGCTGTGTACCGCGGGGGGTGCAGCAGTGGGGTCTCGTCTTGGGAGCCGCTTCCTGCTCCTGTCGCTGAGCCGCAGCCACAGGCTGGAGGGGCACCGGCCGCGCCTATGGCGGGGCGAGAGGGGCCGCAGCCCCAGTGCGGGTCGGGCGGCCGGGCTCGGACAGCCGCGGGTGTTACCGCGAGCGGCATCTTGGAGCTTTAAATACCGACTTGTGATGGCAATGAAGCTCTGAGTGTGAAAGCCCTTGTGTGCCCCGATGGCTGAAAGACACAGGGAGCAGTGAAGTGAAGTAAGGTCTGTCCCGGGGGTGCCCCTGCCCCCCGTGTCACGGGGCCGGCTCCCCCCAGTGAGAGCAGTCCTCAGTTCCCAAACACTCCCGGGCCTTGGGGTGGGTGCCCCCCCATTACCCCTAAAATCCGGAGGAGGAGCCCCAGGGGTGCCTCCAGCCCCGCAAAGACATAGGTGCTGTGCGTTGGCCTGAAGTGGGGAGGGGGGAGCTGCGGCTCAGCACCAGCCTTTGGGGAGGACCAACTGGAGGCCCAGCAGCTGTTTCCTCTCCCCAGCTGCTGCTGCTGGCAGGGGCTGGGGGGTGTCAGGGCCATGGGGCTCCAATTGATGACAGTGGTTGATTTATGGCTTTGTCAACAGCCCCCAGTGCTGCCAGGAGAAGGCAGAGCCAGAGGAAAGCTGCAGAGCTGGAGCTGAAACAACACTGAGCTGGAGTAAAGTCAGTAGGGCTGGAATAAATAGGGGGTTGGGAGCGAGGGGCTGAAGAAAGAGGGGAGCAGTAGTGTGGGGCTTGGAAAACAGCTGGAATCACTTGGGGCAGGAATATACACTCGGGCTGGAAATAAAGGCTGTTGGTGTGGGAAAGGAACTGAAATCACTTGGGGATGGGAATAAAGACACTGGGGGCTGTGAATAAAGGGGCTGGGACTGTGAATAAAGATGCTGGGGCTGAAATTATTGCTGTGGGATTCAGAAAGGAGCTGAAATCACTCCAGGCAGGAATAAAGACTGTTGGGCTGGAAATAAAAATCACAGAGCTGGAATAAAGGTGGTTGATGTAGGAAAGGAGCTAAGACACGACAGAGCTGGAGCTGAATATTGGCTCTGGGTGGAGCCGAAGCACCAAATCTGGGGCAGGAATCAAAACTACAGGGCTGTAATAAAGGTTGTTTGTGTGGGAAAGGAGCTGAAATCACTTGGGACACAAATAGACACCAGGGCTGGGAATAAAGGGGCTGGAATGAATGCTGTGGGCTTTGGAAAAGAGCTGAAGTCGCTTGGGGCTGGAATAAGATGGTGGGGGTGGAATAAAGGTTGGGGCTGCAAATAAAAACCACAGAGCTGGAATAAAGGCAGTTGGTGTGGGAAAGGAGCTGAAATCACAGCTGCAGGGCTGGAGCCAAGAAACAACAGAGCTGGAGCTGAGTATCAGGGCCCCCAATACAAGAGAGATGTGGAACTGTTGGAGAGGGGTCAGTGGAGCTACAAAGATGCTCAGAGGGCTGGAGCAGCTCCCCTACAAAGAGAGGCTGATGGAGCTGGGCTTGTTCAGCCTGGAGAGAAGGCTGCAGGGGGACCTCATTGCAGCCTTCCAGTCCCTGAAGGGAGCAGAGAAACAGGAGGGGATTCAACTTTTTAAAAGGGCAGATAATGGCAGGGCAAGGAGGATGGATTAAAACTAAAGGAAGGAAGGTTTAGATATGAGGGGGAACTTTTTTACAGAAACAGTGGTGAGGTGCTGGACCAGGCTGCCCAGAGAGGGGGTGGGTGCCCCATTCTTGGGGGTGTTCAAGGCCAGGGTGGATGGGGCCCTGGGCAGCCTTGTGTAGCTCCAGGCCTGAGGTTGGTGGCCCTGCCTGTGGCAGGGGGGTTGGAGCTCTGTGATCCTTGGGGTCCCTTCCAACCCATGCCAGTCTATGATTGGCTGTGGCTGGAGCCAAAACACCAAACCTGGGGCTGGAATCAAGACTGGGCTTCAGAAAGGAGCTGAAATCACTTGGTGCAGGAATAAAGACTCTGGGGCTGTAAATAAAACTATAGGGGTGCAAAAAAGGTTGTGTGGGAAAGGAGCTGGAATCATTTGGGGTATGAATAAAGACACTGGGGCCAGGACTGAAATGAATGCTGTGGGGTTTAGAAAGGAGCTGGAATCACTTTGGGCAGGAATAAAGACTGGGGCTGGAAATAAAAATCACAGAGCTGGAATAAAGGCGGTTGGGGTTGGGAAAGGAGCTGAAGTCAGGGCTGCGGGGCTGGAGCTGAAATCTCAGAGCTGGAATAAAGATGGAGAGGCTGGGGCTGAAACTATTTGTGTGAGGCTCAGAAAGGAGCTGAAGTCACAAACTAGAGCTGGGGCAAAAATAAAGCCCGCAGGGCTGAGCCAGTAACCTCACAGCCAGAACAAATGGTTTTGTTTTGGGAAAGGAGCTGCATTCAACTGGGGCTGGAGCTGCCTCTGTGGAGCAGGGCCAGGCAGGAGCTGTGCTGAAGTGTGTGAAGCTGGAGCTGGCTTGAGGCATCCTTGGGCTGCAGGGCCTGCACTGCTGAGCCCCAAAACTCACCACATTTGGTCTCCTGAACAGGTATATTGTCAGGGAAGACAGCAGGCCTGCTAGCGGCCTAGCTCTCTCCTCCCAAAATTTAGGCCCTGACAATATTCTTCTGTTCCCATGAGAAAGGAGTTCCTCAAGCAGAGAGGATCTTAATAATCACATTCTCAAAACACAGCGGCCTTGCTGATAGGGGTACAGGCTGCCCTAAACTAAGAAGCAGTTATGGGAAGGTATTTGGGAGTAAAAGAACATCTTAGGACCCAACCATAACAAGAGGTTCAAAACAGCAGGTGTGCAGATACTTTTAGGCATCAAAGGTAAACTAAGGATATTTAGCTATAAGATAGGTTTATCAGAGCTCGTTATAATTACTAACCAATCACTACGGTGAGAATAGCGTGTGTAACCAATTAGTAGTTTAACTTGCCACATTTGCAGTAAGAAATAATCTGTGTGATTTCACCTAATAAGATGGCTTCACCTAAAATTCATATTGAACTGTGTGTTGCTCTCTGCCAGACACCGCAGTATTTGAATAAAGGAAAGACACATAAAAAAAAGTTATGTTTCTCCACACAGCATATTCCCCATAGGAAGCACTCAGATAAAGAAGAGAATGCAGTAGATACTCCATTTTTTCCTTATGTTACTTGTATGTTTTGAAGGAGTCTGTGTCTGGAAAAAAAAGTGAGGTCAGTTTGCAGATACTATCTAAGGAAACAGGAAATTTTTTTTAAATTGCATAGTTGGGATCATGTTGTATTCACTGTACCACACAGTGACAGGGAACAACATTCCTGGAGATGAAAAACAAACTCCCCAGAGAGCACCCTGAAGCCTGAAAAGCTCCAGGAAATATTTATAGCCCTCACCCCCATCTCCCAGCAGGGATGTTCCTAGTTGGAATTTCTCTGAGGGAGAGGGAGGCTCTCAGGAAGATACTTCATGCTCTGAGAAGTCAGAAGCAACATGATTCTCCCCACTCAGCAACCACTTGGTAGTTAAGAGTCTTTCAATTCCCACTGGTCCACCTGCATGGATACGAGAAGTGCTAATTCCCACTTCAGCACCTGCAGGCTATACAAAAGGTAAAAGGTAGTTAATCCTTAGAAGACATTCACTTTATACCCAGCAGTTTTGTACCTTTATGTGAAAACAACTGCTTGCCTTCCAGTGACCTGCCTTTTTCAGATCGTCTTCAAATGCCAAAAATTACATTTACCTTATTTATAAGTTAAAGGACCTTCATTATTATGTCAAAGATTGTCATTTTTACACTTCCACCTGCTGCAGAGTTCCTTTTAGAGAGAAAAGTGCAAGAGGTAATTGATCTTAGACTTGTTTCCTGAGGGTCTAATCCTTAAAAAAACACCACTCAACCCAAACAAAAGCTACACTAGTCAAGACTATGATCTTATGTCCTTTTTTATCATATTGAGAAGATATTGCAAGACCCTAGAATTTTTTCAATCACTGGAACATTGAAAGTTCCAGCTGACACAGTAATTGCTTCCTGCAGGCATTTCTGAGGTTCTACCTCTGTAAACAGTGTTTCCCTTGTCTTGTGCTACTCGGAGCAGGTGCACCTGTTTAAGCAACTGGTACTCAGATTGGTTCCTGCCTTTCATTCCTCGATGCTGCAGGGCTGTCACAGCAGGCAGCAGCTCAGTCTGCCCAGCAGGTACAAAGCATGGCATTCTCCACAGCATCTGCAGAAAAACAAACAGAAGGAAAACAGTTCACCAGTTTCAGATCCCGTGTTGCATTTTTTGATCATTACATGCATGCAACTTTATTGTGATTGAATAGAGGCGAGAGGGGGGTCGGCTGCTGGCACAGGCTCCCCAGGGAAGGGGTCACAGCCCTGAGCTGGGCTGAGGGCAAGCAGCGTCTGGGCAAGTGCCCTGCTCTGATGTGGCTGGGCCTGTGTGGAGCCAGGAGCTGGGCCTGATGATCCTGATGGGTCTCTTCCAACTCAGCATGCTCTACAATTATCTTCTCTTACTGCTGAGGCATGTCAGCATCAACCCACAGGCAGAGGAATAAAACATCTTTGCTTACCTACTTCTAAAATTACTCTACTTAGTCTGTATTGTAGTATTAACCACCTCTGGCAGGAAAGAGATATTGAACTATCTGCTGTTCCACACAGATGAAACATCTAGGCTTCAACTTTTACTATGGTTCCTTTCCTGAAAACATTTTACTAGACAGTAAGATCATACGCTAATCTTACCTCAGTATTCAAACTGCCAAACTGTCATGGTTTATCCTCAGCATCACTATCCTAGGCTGAACCCAAGTATTTGAACAGCCTGGCCTAAACCACGTTCATTTATACCTTCTTCCCAGCGTGCTTATCAAGCAGACAGGGCTGCAAGCATTACAAGTTTTCAAATATTACAAAATTCTAATTCTAAATATATCCAATCTAGAACCTGTCTCCACAGACAGCTCTATGTCTGTGGAGAAGGGACAGCTGCCTCAAACAACATTTTGCAGTCAATCTCAAACACAGAATCGTTCCCAACACTGAAAAGTCCTAAGCTGAGTTGCTATTGCAGGTGCAGAAATAACACCTGTAATCAGCTAAGAGCTGGAGGACTCTGCTCCCTGTAAGGCTGCGAGTTGCTGGTCAGTCACCCTCAGCGACAAGATCTTTTTCCAGCACACAACCTGGCACATCACTAGCGTGTCCTGCCTCGTGGCAGCGGGTTATGGTACAGAATGATGGCTTTCAGCCACGCTCATTTCAGCTCAGCAGGAGGTGTAGAAACAAGCCTCTTTGATCCACACACTGATCAGTCACGTACCAACCTTGCCTTACTGCAGCTGATTCTCAGGAGTTCCAGGCTTGGTCTGAGAATCTGGCACAGTTCTAGCTAGGGTTTGAACTAGCACAGCGTTCAAACTCTGTGTAGCAGAGGTGCCTGGGATGGGAGCAGCACAGAGCTGCACAAAGGATCACAAGTTCACAACAAAGGTGAGAAACTGTGAATTGCTATCAACACAGCTTTTCTAGTAGGGATGCAAAGAGGGAACATAAAGGACGGGGAGAAGTAGGGGAAAACAGTTGTGGTCCTTCTTTGCAAGATATAAAAGTGTCATGGGAAGACAAAGTGGATAAAGTCTGATATTCCCTAGAGTCCTTACTCCCTCCAGTGAGGTAGTATAGAAGCTCATCTTCTGCAAAATCCTTTCATGCAGTAAGTCTGTGCAATACAGCAACACAAAGCCAGTCGCCTGGCAAGAGCGTGCATTGACTTGCCATCAGCCAGTGGCTCAAGTACACTCCTTAATGCCCAGGAAGAAGGGCCACACGACACGTTCTCTCTGAGCTATACAGGACTACAGGCCCATTTAGCTAATGGACCTCCAGTTAGTTCTACTACAGAGATTGCAATGTTAGCAGTTACACAAACACCAAAAATCAGCAGCCAAACCAGAACAGCAGCTTAAGGAAGCAGACCGATCACTAACCATTCTCTGTGATGAGAACGTGTGTGTGAGAACTTCCCTAATTGTGGGTATGTTCAACAGCCTCTTGGACACTGTCCACCACCTCAGTGCAGCACTCCAGGTCCCCATATTCTGTGCAGAGAGATTTCCCTTCTGAAGGGCTGAGCGTCAAGCAAGATGCAAACTTTGGGCCAGCCTGAATCTTCACCTGCAATACCAGAAGCATTTGGGGCTGCTAAGCATACTGATGATGTCTTCCAGGGGAAAGTGTGGCTTCTTGTACTCTGTGTGGGATGGAGATCATTTTCTTCACAGCACTACCTACGGTGCTAGGTTTTGGACTCCTGACCAAAAGTGTCAAAAACACATCGAGGTTTTGGCTGTTGCTGACCAGAGATGGTACAGCATCAAGGCTTTCTCTTGTTCCCCCACTCCATTCCCCTAGAAAGAAAGGTGGGAGCATGCAGGTAGCTGGGAGGGGACACAACTGTGAGAGCTGACCAAAGGGATATTCCATGCCATATAACATCATGCACAGCAATACAAACTCCCCACTGCACTGGGAGTTGGGTGGGTGGTGATGGAAGTGCATGAGCCCTCACATTCCTCAATTCCAAAGTCCAGAGATCTACCTTTCACCTTACTCTTCCCAAGAAATAATAAAAGTCCAGTAAGTGAGGACTTGCTCCTACCTATCAACTTCTACTGTGACCCTTTCAACATACAGCCTTATCAAAAGACGTGGCCCCTCTATTTTACCAGCATTAATTACCATCTGTACACTGTTTGCCCAAGGCATGCTGCTGTGTGAAAATCCTCGGTTTATGTGCAATTCACACCACTTCATGGCTATGTCTCTCCCAGTGCAGCTCTGCTATCTTTACTGGCAAAACATTACCTGTGTCAGGACAACTAGTTAGTATATTGGCCTTTCACTGTTCCTTTGATATACTATGAGAGAAAATGGGTGAGGATAAAGGGCATATAAAATGAAAGGTTTAAAAAAAAATATGGATGAAAGATTCAGAATGAAGACAGCAAAAAAAGAATTCACTTGGGTAAGAGGCTAAATGACTAAATTCAAGAAGAGGTGGGTTTGCGTCTAGGAGGTTAACGGCAAGTCAGAAGAAAAGGGCAGAAAGGGTTATCTATATGTTTTTCTAAGGCAGGTTATTTTTGCTGTATCAAAGGAAGCATTTGTATCCCAATACACTTGGCTCTCCCGAAGTAGCTGCTTTCAGATCATTTCTATAAAAAACCCTTGGGGTTGTGTAGAGCAGCACAGAAAGGTCTCCCTAAGTTCTTCTGTGTGTACAAACAGACATATGGATAACTAAAGTGCTATGCCATCACAAAACTAAACAGTTTCTAGAGCATTACAGGCAGCAGGATAGTCACAATTTAAGTCTCTGACTGAGGTTTAAAAGTAGGTAATTGGCTACACAACATTTACAACAAAGATTTCAAACAGCATATAAATTATTAATTACCATAACCACATCGCACACTCCAAATAGGAAGTTCAGTAACACCCATGAGGTTTAAGTCATCCTCTCTCAACTTACTTATTCCTGTGACCTTCTCAACACTGACATCCGTGTCCACATACACATGACAGATCCTCTCACTATGTTCCATCACTGGGATTCCTTTAGCAGCCTTCTGGGTACTCCTGACTAGCTGTGATGAACCATGTGCAATGATGAGATCTATCAGCTTATCCAAACGGCAGAGATCTTCTACTTCCTCTACTGTCTTCACCTGTGGGAGTTGCAATACAAAAAATCTACAGTCCAAACAGTTTGAACTCCCAAGTTCCGCCTCTACTTTTCATACATACCACAGCAACAAAATAGTTGATTTCATTCTAGGCACTTACTAGTTGCACTGCATCTTTCATTCCATGAACGGAGAGTGCTTCCTGTGTCAGATGATGAAGGATTTGATTGCTAAGTGTTGCCTCCTTCCCTCCTTTTAGCAGTAAGCCATTTCCACTGGCTATGGCCAAAGCAGACACCTATTAGAAAATAATTTAGGTCTTTAAAAAAAAAAAAAAAAAAGAGAGAGAGAGAGAAAGGTAATTTCTCTCTTCTGTCAGAACACCATCCACAAAAACCAAATTAAGAACAGGATTTTTAATCCCTGTTGATTTACTCAGTGTTAACCTATGGTTTTCATTTTACAGCCCCAAAAAATCCAAACAAGGAGCAGTACACTTCACTCCAGAAACGACACGTGTCACTGCTTCAGGAACAAACTTGAGTTTTCAGGGTACTATTGCCAAAGAAAGGCTGCAGCAAACAAGTCAGAGGAAACCCTGGGCACAGGCTCTGCTATGAACTGAGTAGCTGTACAGGCAATCACCCCAAGGACTGTGCCCAATTTTAGGTGTAAGAACTCTTGTCCCCAACCATTACAGCAGAAAGCAGCTAATGAGCCCTTCCTGTGGGCTGGAAGAACATTTATATTGTGGTGTCTAAAACAAATGTCATAGACACCGTGTGTTGTAGGTGTGGGGAAAAAACCTAAAACCTTCTAGACAAGAGGCCCAGCACCAGCTGTATTGCTTTGATTTTGTTTATATACCAGAAGGAAACCAACTGATATAGCTGCCTTTCTGCCTGAGGTGCCAGATTTCACCCATTTGAGCCCATCACCTAGACTAGGTGTAAAGCCATAAGACACCCCAAACAAACAAAAAAGCAAAACATAAACAAACCACTGCCAGAGGCAGTTTTACAACAAGCCAACAGACAATGGGGAGTAAGGAGTGGCAGACAGCGTGGAACTTCTGAAGGAAACAAAGACTAGAAAAATCACACGCTTTCAAAACCAGCCTTCGAGAAAAGGCAAGCAGACTAAGCTCCCGTCCCGAGGGGACGCACAGGGCTCCAGCGCGGTAAGCCTCACAAACCAGCCTGTAACACCGGGGGTGCGGCTGTTACCCAGCCTGCTCTGTGACCTTACACACCGCAGCTCTCCCGGGGGAAAACCCTCCGTTTTCATGGCAAACGCAAAGTGAAGGGAAGAAGGGCCGAGCTCGAGTGTTGGTAAAGGCTTCAGGTGAGCCGCCTGGAGAAGCTCGCACACGGCCTGGCCAGGCTCCCTGCGAGGCCCGTCCCGAGCCCGGGCCAGTCGAAGCGCCGCGCCCCGCGCCTGTCCTGCCCAGGCGCCGCTCCCGCACGCCGGCGCGGCCACGGCGTCCCGGCCCGCGGGCACCGGCCCGCAAGGAACCCGCCGCCACCGCCTCGGAACGCCCCAGCGCTCTCCGCCCGAGTACCTCGGCAGGCAGCACCCGCGGAGCTCAGCGCTGCTCCGCTCCGCCGCGCCTCGTCCACGCACGGGCCGAGCAGCGCGGGCCGGGCCGTACCGCCGCGGAGCGCGGCTGGGGCCTGCGAAGGGGCTCATCCTCGGGCGTCGCTGTCGGCCCGAGCGCCCCGGCCCCGCTGCCGGCAGAGGCTCCCAGCGGCGCGGCACCGGCGGCGAGACGCGACCGGCGGACGAGGCCGCGCGGCCGGCAGAGCCCGGCGGGCCGGCCAATCCCCGGCCTCCCGGCAGCACAAGCCACGCCCCCTCCAGCGCGCGCGGCTCCCAAACAACTACTGAGGCCAAGGCTGAAAGATGCTCGGTCTCCTACTGACCACACTGCTTAGAACAGCCCTGGCAAAGAGAGCTTAGAAGAGGAAAGTAGTGCAGCAAACCCAACGGATGGGTAAAGCAGCCAACACAGCAGAAGTGACAGATACAGAAAACGTGACTAAATAGAAATATTTTATCGTAGAACAGGGAAGAAGAAACCTCTGTTTTAACCCTTTATAAGTTGCTTCTCAGAGTCATCAAGAGCAATTTGGAGAGGAGTATCCATCACCTGAGGGTACAGACTCAGCACAGGTATAAGCATTGATGGAAGCACTTTAGTTATTTGCCATTTGAGAAAATAAAATCATTCTTGACTTCATAGTACACAGACACTTGCCAAAGGCTTTTGGAACTCTGTCAGCCCTGCTTTATCTACAGTTTTATTACTTCTTTCAGACAGTTCTCAGGTTTCTTAAAAAGCCCCTTAATCTGACCTTGTTATATGTCCTCTGAAGAAACACTTAAGGGAACAGCACAGCTTATCAAGCAAAGTCAGGGCAAAGGCTGCGTCAAACAAGCATCAGGAAGATTTAAATATTTTCATTGGGAATGGAGAAATCTTGTAGGTAGGCAGAGGAGACAAGCAAGAAAAAAGAAGTCTCAAGTGGGACAGCAGCGCTGCTCCCACAGAGCCCCCGAAGAACAAGGCCAACACGGCTCTTGTCCATCAGCCCAGTGCGTGCAGGGGTCCAAACCTCAGGACTGTTCGAATGCAAGGCCACTGGGCTCAGGAAACCTCGTGAGGACCAAAGCAGCAAGGACCATCCCGCGAGGAACCAGCAACACCAGCTTACTGCCCATGGAACACCGAAGGCCCCCAGGGTGAGGGCTGGCCGGATCACGGCTCACCCTGCAGTGAGGGAGCCATGACGACAGCTCGCCCCGCCTCTCCGGCCATCCCGGGCAGCAGGACTGGCACCTGCTCCAGCCCCTTGGCCAGGTCCCAACACGATCCCACGGGGAGGGGGCGTCTCCAGTTCCAGACACGGGTCAGGAGCGCGAGCAAGGCTCGGCTCGGCACAGAAAGGTTGGGACCTACTCACCCTTCTGAATCACCGGCTCCGCCTGTGCCAAGAAGAGCTCACTGTGACACGTTGGTTCCGGCCCTGCTACAGTGCTGTCGGCGCCACACACTTGAGCCTGGGTCTGGGCTTTTCCCCAGCTGGCAGAGACACGGCAGTATACTCTGAGCGCCGGCTCGCTCGGCGGAAGTGCTGCCTGCAGCATTCTGCCGGGGCCGGCCTTCTGGCCAGCTAGTCTTTGCGGGCCGAGCGCCCAGACAGCCCTGCACGCTCTTTCTGTTACCAAAGTGTTGAGGATTGAGAGATATTCCTGGCATGGAAGGTCCCCAGGTATCCCATTGCCCATCCCCATGAAGGAGGCAGCCATGGATTTGAGGATCGTGGTAGGGATGGCCAGATGCACAGCTCAGCACACCTCCTGGTACCAACAGAGACCTGCGTTTCCCAAGGCTTCTGTCCCTGCTCGTGCCGTATCTTCCTTGGAATCCTGCCCTGTGTGTCCACCACCCAGACTGCTGATGTTGACGAGTACCTCGACACTTGTCTCCCTTGGGTTACTCCTCACCCTCCCTGTCTCAAGGTTTTTCATCTTGCCCTTTGGCCATTTCAGCCTGGAAAACACCATTTCGTCCTGGAAAAACTCCGATTTTAAACTGCAAAACAACCCTTTTGTTTGGAAATCCACAATTTCGTGCTATAGGTACCACTTTATTCCACCATCCCCCAGTTTGTTCTGTAAAAACTCCATTTTTATGCTCTGGAATCACAATTTTGTTTATGAAAAAACCCTTCCCTTTGGAAAGCACCATTGTACTCTAAAAAACACCATCTCATCATATAATGCCATCATTTCCTTCCATAGACACCATTTCTCTACCTATAAACCGCCAGCTTATTCAAGAAAAATCCATTTTTGCCCTACAAACCCCCCTTTTTTTAGTCTGTGAAAGACCATTTGACTCTGTAAGGACCATCTGTAGTCTAAAAGCCCCCGTTTTACCCTATAAACCCCCCCAATCCTCCCTCCGTCCCCAAGTGTCAGTCAGGGGCGGTGAGGGGACGGGGTGGGTGGGGCGAAGGGATGAGCGGGGCGGGCACCGGCCAATGAGATCGCCGCGCGAGGCCGATCCGGGCGGTGCCAGCGGGGCGGGGCGAAGCGTTAGGGAGAGAGCGTCGCTATGCAAATCAAGAGCAGAGGTGCGCGCACGGCATTATGGGGGCGCTCGGTGCAGCGCTCTCCGACTGTTTACCGCCGCCGGGAGCGACGAGACGCGGAGGGAAGGGTCGGAATCCGTGGGGGATCCGTTTGGGAGCGGGAAGGAGGAACCTAAAAAGGGGCGCCGCGCGGACACCGTGACGTGTGTAAGTGCGGACGGGGGTGTGTTGTTGTGCCGTGGGGAGGGCGGGTATCGCTTCTCGGCCTTTTGGCTAAGATCAAGTGTAGTATCTGTTCTTATCAGTTTAATATCTGATACGTCCTCGATGAGAGGACTTTATATTAAACGGATTTTTGGTCCTGGGAGTTGGACCCGGAGCTTGCTCCCTCCGCTCCGCGCATCGTCCCGGTATTGCAGTGCCTCCGGGAACGGTGCACCCCGAGATGGTCAAAAACAGATTAAAGCTGCTGCAGCCCTGTGCTTCGTCTTTAGACCTTTTATAATATCGGAACGTAAGTGAACTTCTCCCTCAGAGAGTCCCGGTGCCCGCAGCGGAATGCAACTCCTGAGGGGCCGGAGCCCGCGACTGGGGAGCGTCTGGGGCTGACCTGAGCTCGCTTTCCTGCAGGTTCCCCCTTAAATAGCACCGAGCTACTTCCTTCTCCCTTTCCTTCTCCCAATTCCTAGTTCCCCCTCGCCCTCCCCGCCCCGTTCCCGCCACCGAACTCTCGACCGAGGGGTGCGAAGCGCTCCGAGCCCACGGGGATTGAATGAGCGGTAGCCGAGGGTCCGGTGGCGGAAAGTGGGCGGGGGTGGGTGGTGGGGAGGGACGGCAGGGCAAAGGGAAAGGAATGACGGAGGAGCGGGAAAGGGGATAAGGAAGAAGCTCGGTGGTTTTGGTGGGAAACAGCCGTAATCGAGCTCAGCTCAGCCCCAGACGCTCCCCAGTCGCGGGCTCCGGCCCCTCAGGAGTTGCATTCCGCTGCGGGCACCGGGACTCTCTGAGGGAGAAGTTCACTTACGTGCCGATATTATAAAAGGTCTAAAGACGAAGCACAGGGCTGCGGCAGCGTTAATCTGTTTTTGACCATCTCGGGGTGCACCGTTCCCGGAGGCACTGCAATACCGGGACGATGCGCGGAGCGGAGGGAGCAAGCTCCGGGTCCAACTCCCAGGACCAAAAATCCGTTTAATATAAAGTCCTCTCATCGAGGACGTATCAGATATTAAACTGATAAGAACAGATACTACACTTGATCTTAGCCAAAAGGCCGAGAAGCGATATCCACCCTCCCCACGGCACAACAACACACCCCCGCCCGCACTTACACACGTCACGGTGTCCGCGCGACGCCCCTTTTTAGGTTCCTCCTTCCCGCTCCCAAGCGGATCCCCCACGGATTCCGCCCTTCCCTCCGCGTCTCGTCGCTCCCGGCGGCGGTAAACAGTCGGAGAGCGCTGCACCGAGCGCCCCCATAATGCCGTGCGCGCACCTCTGCTCTTGATTTGCATAGCGACGCTCTCTCCCTAACGCTTCGCCCCGCCCCGCTGGCACTACCTCGATTGCATCCGGCCCCAAATAGCGCCGAGCTCCTTCCTCACCCCTTTCTCGCGCCTCTCGCCCTTGCTTTCCCCTGCTTCGCTCCCCCTCCGCCATCCCCGCACGGTTCCCACCACCGATCGGCCGTGCGCTGCGAAGCGCCCCGAGCCCGTGGGGATGGATCAGAGGCACCCGGCGACACGAGCTCGCCCGGGGTTTCGACCCGTTTCCGGTTCCCTCCGTGAAGCGCCGAGCTCCGGCCGCTCCCGCCGCGGCTTGCGGGGCCGGTCCGAGGGGAGGGCGGGTCGAAGGGATGAGCGGGGCGGGTGCTGGCCACTGGTGCATGAGTAACTTTACACTCCCTCGAGGACCCAGAAGATACGAAGCTACACCAGCATTTTCTGGAATATTCATCTTGCGGTTAAGTTTGACTGTTGATTTCAGTGGTGCCATTAGTTATAGCAACACTACTGCTTTTCAAATTTCTATCCCTGCTTTTCAGAACTGCTGATTGTCCTCATCCTCACGCAGCTTCTTTGCATAATGCTTTTGTCTTTCTTAACCCTTTCTCCTTTTTAAGCTTCTTCTGGATATTTTGATATGTGAACACAATTTTTTTCCCCTTCTAGGAAAAATCGATTGAATGCCAGAAAAACATTTTCTTTCCAGAAATTATTCTGTTTCTTTTTTTCCATCTTTTCCTAAGTAGGTGGGTTTTAACTGTTGGCTGCCCATTGTTTTGACGACAATAGCTGTCTTACCTCCCTAAACACACTATACATTACACCACCCTGATACAGAGGCACACGGCGCAAGGCAAACACAAGAGGCACGCTGTCCCTTAGACCACCCCGATACAGAGGCACGCGGCACAAGGTGGCTGCGCAACATCTGCAAAAACAGAGGCAAACACTCCACCTACCTGCCATGTACTGCTTCAGTATTAGACACCAACAGGGATGACGACTGCCTCACCTTCTCAGTGCGTTCAGATGTGTGGCTACGCCCCAACGACGCTGCCTGTGGGGCCTACAAGAGACAAAGCAAAAAGCCACGTGCCAAGCGACTGCCTGAAACCGTTTCCCATCTGCCATTCCTTTACCTTGACCCACCGCTCACAGCCTCAGCCGTTTAAAGGTGCCCGCGCCAGGGCTATAAAACAAACAAGGGATGCCTAGAACTCACCTGCAATGCAACACCAGCCCCCTAGGAACAGCTTGCCTGGCCCGAGTCCAGTCCCCTGGAAACGGCCCACCTTCCTCCTTGCTTTGCACATTCAAAAGAGAAACAGGCACACACAAACAAACCTTAAACATGGCACAGAGCCGCTGACCATTTCATCACGCCAACACCACTGGACACCGACCTACCTCCCTCGGGTCTTCCCCTCAACTCCTCTGTCACTGCATCAGTACACATTGCATCTGGCCCTGTCTGAAAAACCCAACAATTTATTAAGCAAGTGACCCTGATACCAACTCATCGCTACACCATCGCAGAGCTCTCAATTCCAGTTAGGAACCCTATCTGCAGTCTAACTGCAGGTAGCCCTTAAGACACAAACAGTAAAAAAACAGGCATACTTCCCTTGGTGAATCCATGCTGACTCCTCCTCACGACCTTCTTCTCTTCCAGTTGCTTGGAGATGGCATCCAGAACAAGCTGTTCCATCACCTTTCCAGGGACAGAAGTGAGGCTGACTGGTCTATAGTTTCTAGGATCCTCCTTCTTGCCCTTTTTAAAGGCTGTGCCCCTGCAAGCAAAAAGGGAGCACTTACACCTGGAGAAGGAGTGAGAAAGAAGAAAACACGGCATAACACAATTATAAACACAGAGGCAGCCTGGAACTGCCCAGCACTCCCTAGAATCACAGACTGGTAACAGGCTCCTCCTATTGTCACCTTAGTAACCCTCTCCCCATCTTGCCCTTTTCTCCCACTCCCTCAACTTAGCATGGAGAAGTCCAGGGATCCCAAATCCATTCTTGAGAGGAACAGAGATGCACACTGGAGGTCTGCTAACCAGGAGGCGACCCTCAGGTGCCACCTGTAAAATGCAAGAAACAGCAGTTAGACCTTCACTGAGAGGATCTACTTCGTGGAGCCACACTTCAGGTATTGCACACAATACCTTCTTCCAAAGTCTAAAGCCCGTAACAGGCTGTAAGAGAAATAAAGTCCCAGTGCTTATAGTCAACAAAGGACCTACTGCAACTTCTCTAGGTTCTAGAAGGATCGTGGTTCTGTAAGAACTATGAGGAAAAGCCATAAACTGTCCTGTAACCTGGAAGATATTTGCCTTTGATACCCATTACTTTATTAGGAAATGCTGAAAGTCTATATGCAAGCAAGAATCATAGAACGGCATGGGTTGGAAGGGACCCCAAGGATCACAGAGCTCCAACCCCCCTGCCACAGGCAGGGCCACTAACCTCAGGCCTGGATCTATACAAGGTTGCCTAGGGCCCCATCCAACCTGGCCTTGAACACTTCCAAGGATGGGGCATCCACTACTTCTCTGGGCAGCTTGTTCCAGCCCCTCACCACTCTTTCTGTAAAAAACTTCCCCCTAATATCTAATCTAAACCTTCCTTCCTTTAGTTTTAATCCATTTCCCATTGTCTATCCTTTTAAACAGTTGAATCCCCTCCTGCTTATAAGCTCCCTTCAGGTACTGGAAGGCTGTAATGAGGTCCCCCCACAGCCTTCTCTTTCTCCAGGCTGAACAAGCCCAGCTCCCTTGGCCTCTCTTTGTCGGGCAGGTGCTCCAGCCCTCTAATCATCTTTATGGCCCTCTTCCGAACTCTCTCCAACAATCCCACATCTTTCTTTTATTGGGGGCCCCAGATTTGGACACAGGACTCCAGATGGGGCCTCAAAAGGGCAGAGCAGAGAGGGACAATCACCTCCCTGTCTCTGCTGCCACCCCTCTGCTGATGGAGCCCAGGATACCACTGACCTTGTGAGCTGCCAGAGCCACTGCTGGCTCATGTTAAGTTTCTCACCCACCAGAATCCCCAGGTCCTTCTCAACAGGGCCGCTCCTCAGGAACTCTTGTCCCAGTCTGTATCTATGTCTGGGATTCTTCCGGCCCAAGTGCCACCCCTGACACTTGGCAGTGTTGAACCTCATTAGGTTAGCCCGGGCCCATCTTTCCAGCCTGTCAAGATCCCTCTGGATGGCTTCCTTTCCTTCTAGGGTGTCAAGCACACCACTCAGCTTGGTGTCATCCACAAGCTTACTGATGGGGCACTCAATCCCATAATCCATGTCATTGATAAAGATGTTAAAGAGAACCGGTCCCAAGACAGACCCCTGGAGGACACCGCTTGTCACCGGCCTCCACCTGGACACAGACCCATTGACCACCATCCTTTGGCTACAGTCTGTTAACCGGTTCCTTATCCACTGGATGGTCCACCCATCAAATCCACATCTCTCCAGTTTAGAGATAAGGATGTAGTGTGGGACTGTGTCAAAGGCCTTGCACAAGTCCAGGTAGATGACATCGGTCGCCTTCCCTTTATCTACTGTTACTCCATCATAGAAAGGCACCAGATTGGTAAGGCATGACCTTCCCTTGGTGAAGCTGTTCTGGCTGTCCCGGATCACATGCTCTTCCCTCATGTGCTCCAGCATGTCATCCAGGAGGATCTGTTCCACGATCTTCCCAGGCAGAGAGGTGAGGCTCACCGGCCTGTAATTCCCTGGGTCATCCTTGCTCCCTTTCTTATAAATGGGAGTGACATGACCTTTTTTCCAGTCCCCAGGGACCTCTCCTGACAGCCATCATATTTGAAATATGATGGACAGCGGCTCAGCAACCTCATCAGCCAGCTCCTTCAGGACCCTGGGATGCATGTCATAGCTTACTCAAACCCTAGCTAGATAAGCTCATTATCAGGCCTAGTAACAGAAGTGCTAACAGCTTACAGTTTAAAGAGCAAAGCTGGTGGAAAAAACCCAACAGTCTATCTTGTGCCAAGTCAGGAATGCTGGTAAAATGCTATGCACCCAGAAGCAAAAAATCAACAGCCAACTATATAGGGTTGAGTTGCCTTAAGACCCTGAGAAGGCAACACAAAATACACAAATCAAACACAAGCAAAGCTACGTAAATAAGTAGTTTTGACTAGGTAGACACTGGTCACACTTAGCTAGTTGTAAAACACTTACCTTAACCGCATGAACCAGGACAACAGCAGCAACTCAAATGCTTCAACGGCAGAATGAAAACTAGAACAGTACAACAGGAGACACAAAGCAGAATGAGCTGCCAAAGGCAAGACAGGTGCCTTATATACCCCAGGGCCTAACCACTGCCCTTCCCACAGTACCCTGTGAAAGGGAAGGATACTGCCTGCAGGATTAAAAGCAGCTGGACAATGAATGCTGAAAGGGATTCTTGCTGAAAACACTCTCTACTGTGCTGAAACTTTATACTGAGGATTAAACCAGGTATGTAAACAACCATAAGTTTACTAAAACATGGATAAAAACCCTAAAGGGAGTGCTAAACCTCATAGTAAAATATTAAGTAAACACTATAAAAATGATGCTGTTAGGAAATCATATGTATTTTAGACTTGCAGAAAGCAAGAGAAAAACCTATATAATTGATATTTCATTTTAGTGAGATGGAGTGCAGCACACGACTTCAACAGGAAAGCCATTCCATATAATACCAAAGAACAAGGAAAATTTGCATACCTAAGAACCCCCAGCAAAAGGATACATCAACACATGAACCACAAAAAGTACTATCATACACTTATAAATCACTCTAACAAATTTCCATAGAAAATATAGATGAGACACATATATTCCTAACAAGTAGTGACCCTAGAGAATATATAAGCTGTGCTAAGAAGAATATCCAGCAGTAGCTCCCAAACCGAAGGAGCCAAGACTGAAAGATGCACCTGGTCTGAAACCTTCCCAGGGAGCCCACAGGCAGCCCCATCTACACGGGATATTTCCACACTTCTATAAAGGCAACTGCCAAGGGCACAGATCTCCCAATCTTCCACCTTAACCTTTAAAAGGCATAAATCCCTTTTTTGGGCCTGTCCCCACGACAACTCAG
The DNA here is from genome assembly GCA_022605575.1 of Laterallus jamaicensis coturniculus. Lineage (NCBI taxonomy): Eukaryota > Metazoa > Chordata > Aves > Gruiformes > Rallidae > Laterallus > Laterallus jamaicensis. Next base: position 178,329 of record JAKCOX010000269.1, on the reverse strand, counting down.
CCACCATCCAGACCTGCTCACCTTATCTCTCAGTGTACCTTATGTCCTCTTACAGCAACACTCCCTCCTCAGCTCAGCACTTGTGTTCTGCAGCAGCCCCCAATATATCCAGAGGAACCACCAGACCCCACCCCAGCTATCCTCCTTTTAACAAGGAGAATTGTCTCCATCAGCCAAATTTTTGGCACCTGGGGCTCATCAAGCCCTAACACGCAGCTTCAGCCCAGTACCTTCGAGTGGGGATGGGCAATACCACCTACACCTGTGGTGCTACATCCATGGCTGGAAGCCAGGTGGCCCCTAAAGCCCCTCTGACCCTGGTCAGGGCTTTCCTTCTTGAGGAATCAGTCCTAACATGCCTTATGTCATTTTCCAGCTGTACATGTTCCAGTGCCCATGTTCAATTGTGCTAAACACCCAGCAGTAGCTCCCAAACCAAAGTGTTGAGGATTGAGAGATATTCCTGGCATGGAAGCTCCACAGGTATCCCGTTGCCCATCCCCATGAAGGAGGCAGCCATGGATTGGAGGATCGTGGTAGGGATGGCCAGATGCACAGCTCAGCACACCTCCTGGTACCAACAGAGACTTGTGCTTCCCGAGGCTTCTGTCCCTGCTCGTGCCGTATCTTCCTTGGAATCCTGCCCTGTGTGTCCACCACCCAGACTGCTGATGTTGGCGAGTACCTCGACACTTGTCTCCCTTGGGTTACTCCTCACCCTCCCCGTCCCAAGGTTTCTCATCTCATCCTTTGGCCATTTCAGCCTGGAAAACACCATTTTATCCTGGTAAAACTCCGATTTTAAACTGCAAAACAACCCTTTTGCTTTGAAATCCACAATTTCATGCTGCAGGCACCACTTTATCCCACCAACCCCCGGCTTGTTCTATAAAAACTCCATTTTTATGCTCTGGAATGACAATTTTGTTTTGAAAATACCCTTCCCTTTGTAAACCACCACTGTACTCTGAAAAACACCATTTCATCATAGAACGCCATCATTTCCTTCCATAGGCACCATTTCCCTACCTATGAACTGCCACCTTATTCAATAAAAACCCATTTTTGCCCTACAAAACCCCCTTTTGTTAGTCCGTGAAAGACCATTTGACTCCGTAAGGACCAGCTGTAGCCTAAAAACCAGCGTTTGACCCTATAAACCCCCCCAATCCTCCCTCCGTCCCCAAGTGTCAGTCAGGGGCGGTGAGGCGACGGGGCGGGTGGGGCGAAGGGAAGAGTGGGGGTGGCGCCGGCCAATGAGATCGCCGCGCGGGGCGGAGCGCGAGGCCGACCGAGGCGGTGCCGGCGGGGCGGGGCGGAGCGTGAGGGAGAGCGCGTGGCTATGCAAACCAAGAGCAGAGGTGCGCGCACGGCATTATGGGAGCACTCGGTGCAGCGCTCTCCGACGGTTTACCGGCGCCGAGAGCGCCGAGACGCGGAGGGAAGGGGCGAGATACGTGGGGGATCCGTCTGGGAGCGGGATGGAGGTAAGCCAAAGGGGCAGGCGGGCAGACACCGTGACGTGTGTAAGTGCGGACGGGGGTGTGTTGTTGTGCCGTGGGGAGGGCGGGTATCGCTTCTCGGCCTTTTGGCTAAGATCAAGTGTAGTATCTGTTCTTATCAGTTTAATATCTGATACGTCCTCGATGAGAGGACTTTATATTAAACGGATTTTTGGTGCCGGGAGTTGGACCCGGAGCTTGCTCCCTCCGCTCCGCGCATCGTCCCGGTATTGCAGTGCCTCCGGGAACGGTGCACCCCGAGATGGTCAAAAGCAGAAGGAACTTGGCGAGGTCTTGTGTTTCGTTCCTCCTCCCTGGACTTGTTCTGTCTCGAGGGACGTGCGAGGCTCTCCCTCGGAGTCTCGGTGCCCGCAGCGGCATCCTATTCCCGAGGGGTCGGAGCCCGCGACAGCGGAGCGGCTGGGGCTGGGCTGGGCTCGCCTTCCCGCAGGTTCCCCCTCAAACAGCGCCGTTCGTGAGAACGAACCGTGCTGCGAGCTTGCTATACGGACAACGAAAAACCCAGTTGGCACTGTGGTGATGAGTGAACATGGGTGTTGGAGCCCGGTCTCTAGGGACTCAAGAGGTACGCTGTGCCCCTGCAAGCAAAAAGAGGACACTTATTCCTAGAGGAGTGAGAGAGAAGAAAACATGGCATAACACAAGTATAAACACAGAGGCAGCCTGGAACTGCCCAGCACTCCCTAGAATCACACAGACTGGTAACAGGCTCCTCCTATTGTCACCTTAGTCACCCTCTCCCCATCTTGCCCTTTTCTCCCACTCCCTCAACTTAGCATGGAGAAGTCCAGGGATCCCAAATCCATTCTTGAAAGGAACATAGATGCACACTGGAGGTCTGCTAACCAGGAGGTGACCCTCGGGTGCCACCCGTAAAATGCAAGAAATGGCAGTTAGACCTTCACTGACAGGATCTGCTTCATGAAGCCACACTTCAGGTATTGCACACAACACCTTCCACCAAAGCCTAAAGCCTGTAGCAGGCTTAAGAGAAATAAAGTCCCAGTGATTATAAGTCAACAAAGGACCTGCTGCAACCTGTCCAGGTTCTAGAAGGATCATGTTTCTGTAAGAACTATGAGGAAAAGCCATAAAGTGTCCTGTAACCTGGAAGATATTTGCCTTTGATACCCATTACTTTATTAGGTAATGCTAAAAGTCTAAAAGCAAGCAAGAAGCTTACTCAAACCCCAGCTAGATAGGCTCATTGTCAGGCTTAGTAACAGACATGGTGCTAACAGCTTACAGTTTTGTTGTGGTTTGGTCCCGGCTGGAGGCCAAATGCCCACCAAGTCGCTCGCTCACTCCCCTCTTCAGCCAAAGAGGGGAGAAAACAGATATTAGGAGGCTTAGGAACTGAGATAAGGACAGAGGGATCACTCTCCAATTAGTGCAATGGGCAAAACAGACTCAGCACAGAGTAAAGTGATTTATTACTACTACGACTAATACACCCGGTGAACCAGAATGAGATAAGAAGCGGCCAGGTCTTAAAGCACCTTCCCCCCACCCCCCCCCTTCTTAGCACACTTAAAACTCATCACGATATTACTCCCTTCTTCCCCTCCCCACCGTGGCGCAGGGAGGGGCAGGGAATGGGCAGTAGGGTTCTGGCGATTCCTCACAAGCTACTTCTCTTCTCAAGATCTTTACACTTCTACTTCCCCCCACCCCTCGCCTCTTCGCACTCTTGACTTTAACCATAGATTTGCTCCATTCATCTCTCCCCTCGCAGCACAGGGAGGGGAAGGGAATGGGGAGTGGGGGCTTCAGTCCATTCTTCCAGAGTTGTCTTCCATCTCTGCTGAAGGGGGGGGCACTCCACACACACACATACTTCCCCCGTGGTGCCGTAGGGTCCCACCCATGCAAGAGGCGTATCCACAACTTCTGCAGCGCGAGTCCCCTCTATCGGGGAGCCATCTCCTCACCACAGGCCTCTCAGCAGGGCTCCTCTCCATGGGGTGCTGACATTCGGGTCCAGACCCCCCAGCCTGGTCCCCCGGCAAAACCTCCTGAGGCGTGGATCAATCTTCACAGGGTATAGATGTCTCTGCTCCCTGTCCTCATCCATGGGCTTCGGGGGGACACCCGTTTCACCATGGTCTCACCACAAGCCGCCAGGGAAACTCTTTATTCACATTCTTCACCCCTGCCTCCCCCCCCCACCTTCCTGCAGGCCTGGCCTTGACATCTCTGCAGCTTGTTACATCTTCTCTCTCCCTGCTCCTGTGGCAAAGTGCACCTGCCAGCAGTTTTGTTTTCTCCTGTACGTGATTCACAGAGGCGCTATGACCAGTTCTGATAGGCCCAGTCTCGAATTTGGCCTTGAGCTGATCATGTTTTCAAAATACAGGGCTTGCAGAATGCTGTAACTGCAGCTTACAAAAGCCTTGGAAGCAGCCCAGCAACACAAAACTGCAACAAGTTTGAAAAGCAAAGCGGGTGGAAAAAACCCAACAGTCTATCTTGGGCAAAGTCAGGAACACTGGTAAAGTGCTATGCACCCAGAAGCAAAAAATCAACAGTCAGCTATATAGGATGGAGTTACTTTAAGACCCTGAAAAGGCAACACAACATACACAAGCAAAGCTATGAAAATAAGTACTTTTGACTAGGTAGACACTGGTCACACTTAGCTATTTGTGAAACACCTTAACAGCATGAACCAAGACGACAGCAGCAACTCAAATGCTTCAACGGCAGAATGAAAACTAGAACAGTACAACAGGAGAGACAAAGCAGAATGAGCTGCCAAAGGCAAGGCAGGTGCCTTATATACCCCAGGGCCCAACCACTGCCCTTCCCACAGTGGCCTGGGAAAGGTAAGGATGCTGCCTGCAGAAGGATTAAAAACAGCTGGAGCAGCAGGTGGAGAATGAATACCAAATGGAGAAAGGGATTCTTGTTGAAAACACTCTCTACTGTGCTGAATCTTTACATTGATGATTAAACCAGGTATGTAAACAACCATAAATTTACTAAAAGATGGATAAAAAACCCTAAAGAGAGTGCTAAACCTCAGAGTAAAATACTAAGAAAACACTATAAAAATCCTGTTGTTAGGAAATCATATATATTTTAGACTTGCAGAAAGCAAGAGAAAAACCTACAGAATTGATATTTCAGTTTAGTGAGATGGAGTGCAGCACATGACTTCAACAGGAAAATCATTCCATGTAATACCAAAGAACAAAGAAAAATTGCATCCTTAAGAACTCCCAGCAAAAGGATATGTCTACACATGAACCAGAAAAAGTACTAGAGTACACTTATAAATCACTCTAACAAATTTCCATAGAAGATATAGATGAGACACATATATTCCTAACAAGTAGTGACCCTAGAGAATATATAAGCCCCACTAAGAAAAAAACCCAGCAGTAGCTCCCAAACCAAAGGAGCCAGGACTGAAAGACATACCTAGTCTGAAACCTCCCCAGGGAGCCCACAAGCAGCCCCATTGACATGGGATATCTCCGCACTCCCATCAAGGCAACTGCCAAGGGCACAGACTTCCCCATCTTCCATCGTAACCCTTAAAAGGCATAAAACCCTTTTTTGGGCCTGTCCACATGACTCCTCAGCCACCATCCAGACCTGCCCACCTTACCTCTCAGTGTACCTTCTGCCCTCTTACAGCAACACTGCTTCCTCAGCTCAGCACTTGTCTTCTGCAGCAGCCCACGATAAACCCAAAGGAACCAGCAGACCCCACCCCAGCTAGCCGCCTTTTAACAAGGAGAGCTGTCTCCATCAGCCAAATTTTTGGCACCTGGGGCTCATCAAGCCCCAGAACTCAGCTTCAGTCCAATACCTTCGAGTGGGGATGGGCAATACCACCTACACCTGTGGTGCTTCCTCCGTGGCTGGAGGCCAGGTGGCCCCTAAAGCCCCTCTGACCCTGGGGTCAGGGCTTTCCTTCTCAAGGGATCGGTCCTAACAGGCCTTATGTCATTTTCCAGCTGTACCACCGCCCATGTTCAATTGTGCTAAACACCCAGCAGTAGCTCCCAAACCAAAGTGTTGAGGATTGAGAGATATTCCTGGCATGGAAGCTCCCCAGGTATCCCGTTGCCCATCCCCATGAAGGAGGCAGCCATGGATTGGAGGATCGTGGTAGGGATGGCCAGATGCACAGCTCAGCACACCTCCTGGTACCAACAGAGACTTGTGCTTCCCGAGGCTTCTGTCCCTGCTCGTGCCGTATCTTCCTTGGAATCCTGCCCTGTGTGTCCACCACCCAGACTGCTGATGTTGGCGAGTACCTCGACACTTGTCTCCCTTGGGTTACTCCTCACCCTCCCCATCCCAAGGTTTCTCATCTCATCCTTTGGCCATTTTAGCCTGGAAAACACCATTTTATCCTGGTAAAACTCCGATTTTAAACTGCAAAACAACCCTTTTGCTTTGAAATCCACAATTTCATGCTGCAGGCACCACTTTATCCCACCAACCCCCGGCTTGTTCTATAAAAACTCCATTTTTATGCTCTGGAATGACAATTTTGTTTTTGAAAATACCCTTCCCTTTGTAAACCACCACTGTACTCTGAAAAACACCATTTCATCATAGAACGCCATCATTTCCTTCCATAGGCACCATTTCCCTACCTATGAACTGCCACCTTATTCAATAAAAACCCATTTTTGCCCTACAAAACCCCCTTTTGTAAGTCCGTGAAAGACCATTTGACTCCGTAAGGACCAGCTGTAGCCTAAAAACCAGCGTTTGACCCTATAAACCCCCCCAACCCTCCCTCCGTCCCCAAGTGTCAGTCAGGGGCGGTGAGGCGACGGGGCGGGTGGGGCGAAGGGAAGAGTGGGGGTGGCGCCGGCCAATGAGATCGCCGCGCGGGGCGGAGCGCGAGGCCGACCGAGGCGGTGCCGGCGGGGCGGGGCGGAGCGTGAGGGAGAGCGCGTGGCTATGCAAACCAAGAGCAGAGGTGCGCGCACGGCATTATGGGGGCGCTCGGTGCAGCGCTCTCCGACGGTTTACCGGCGCCGAGAGCGCCGAGACGCGGAGGGAAGGGGCAAGATGCGTGGGGAATCTGTCTGGGAGCGGGATGGAGGTAAGCCAAAGGGGCAGGCGGGCAGACACCGTGATGTGTGCATGTGCGGGCGGGGGTGTGTTGTTGTGCCGTGGGGAAGGTGGTTATCGCTTCTCGGCCTTTTGGCTAAGATCAAGTGTAGTATCTGTTCTTATCAGTTTAATATCTGATACGTCCTCGATGAGAGGACTTTATATTAAACGGATTTTTGGTGCCGGGAGTTGGATCCGGAGCTTGCTCCCTCCGCTCCGCGCATCGTCCCGGTATTGCAGTGCCTCCGGGAACGGTGCACCCCGAGATGGTCAAAAGCAGAGGGAACTTGGCGAGGTCTTGTGTTTCGTTCCTCCTCCCTAGACTTGTTCTGTCTCGAGGGACGTGCGAGGCTCTCCCTCGGAGTCTCGGTGCCCGCAGCGGCATCCTATTCCCGAGGGGTCGGAGCCCGCGACAGCGGAGCGGCTGGGGCTGGGCTGGGCTCGCCTTCCCGCAGGTTCCCCCTCAAACAGCGCCGTTCGTGAGAACGAACCGTGCTGCAAGCTTGCTATACGGACAACGAAAAACCCAGTTGGCACTGTGGTGATGAGTGAACATGGGTGTTGGAGCCCGGTCTCTAGGGACTCAAGAGGTACGCTGTGCCCCTGCAAGCAAAAAGAGGACACTTATTCCTAGAGGAGTGAGAGAGAAGAAAACATGGCATAACACAAGTATAAACACAGAGGCAGCCTGGAACTGCCCAGCACTCCCTAGAATCACAGACTGGTAACAGGCTCCTCCTATTGTCACCTTAGTCACCCTCTCCCCATCTTGCCCTTTTCTCCCACTCCCTCAACTTAGTATGGAGGAGACCAGGGATCCCAAATCCATTCTTGAAAGGAACATAGATGCACACTGGAGGTCTGCTAACCAGGAGGTGACCCTCGGGTGCCACCCGTAAAATGCAAGAAATGGCAGTTAGACCTTCACTGACAGGATCTGCTTCATGAAGCCACACTTCAGGTATTGCACACAACACCTTCCACCAAAGTCTAAAGCCTGTAGCAGGCTTAAGAGAAATAAAGTCCCAGTGATTATAAGTCAACAAAGGACCTGCTGCAACCTGTCCAGGTTCTAGAAGGATCGTGGTTCTGTAAGAACTATGAGGAAAAGCCATAAAGTGTCCTGTAACCTGGAAGATATTTGCCTTTGATACCCATTACTTTATTAGGTAATGCTAAAAGTCTAAAAGCAAGCAAGAAGCTTACTCAAACCCCAGCTAGATAAGCTCATTATCAGGCTTAGTAACAGACATGGTGCTAACAGCTTACAGTTTTGTTGTGGTTTGGCCCCGGCTGGAGGCCAAATGCCCACCAAGTCGCTCGCTCACTCCCCTCTTCAGCCAAAGAGGGGAGAAAACAGATATTAGGAGGCTTAGGAACTGAGATAAGGACAGAGGGATCACTCTCCAATTAGTGCAATGGGCAAAACAGACTCAGCACAGAGTAAAGTGATTTATTACTACTATGACTAATACACCCGGTGAACCAGAATGAGATAAGAAGCGGCCAGGTCTTAAAGCACCTTCCCCCCACCCCTCCCTTCTTAGCACACTTAAAACTCATCACGATATTACTCCCTTCTTCCCCTCCCCACCGTGGCGCAGGGAGCGGCAGGGAATGGGCAGTAGGGTTCTGGCGATTCCTCACAAGCTACTTCTCTTCTCAAGATCTTTACACTTCTACTTCCCCCCACCCCTCGCCTCTTCGCACTCTTGACTTTAACCATAGATTTGCTCCATTCATCTCTCCCCTCGCAGCACAGGGAGGGGCAGGGAATGGGGAGTGGGGGCTTCAGTCCATTCTTCCAGAGTTGTCTTCCATCTCTGCTGAGGGAGGGGGGGCACTCCACACACACACATACTTCCCCCGTGGTGCCGTAGGGTCCCACCCATGCAAGAGGCGTATCCACAACTTCTGCAGCGCGAGTCCCCTCTATCGGGGAGCCATCTCACCACAGGCCTCTCAGCAGGGCTCCTCTCCATGGGGTGCCGACATTCGGGTCCAGACCCCCCAGCCTGGTCCCCCGGCAAAACTCCTGAGGCGTGGATCAATCTTCACAGGGTATAGATGTCTCTGCTCCCTGTCCTCATCCATGGGCTTCGGGGGGACACCCGTTTCACCATGGTCTCACCACGAGCCGCCAGGGAAACTCTCTATTCACATTCTTCACCCCTGCCTCCCCCCCCCACCTTCCTGCAGGCCTGGCCTTGACATCTCTGCAGCTTGTTACATCTTCTCTCTCCCTGCTCCGGTGGCAAAGTGCACCTGCCAGCAGTTTTGTTTTCTCCTGTATGTGATTCACAGAGGCGCTATGACCAGTTCTGATAGGCCCAGTCTCGAATTTGGCCTTGAGCTGATCATGTTTTCAAAATACAGGGCTTGCAGAATGCTGTAACTGCAGCTTACAAAAGCCTCGGAAGCAGCCCAGCTACACAAAACTGCAACAAGTTTGAAAAGCAAAGCGGGTGGAAAAAACCCAACAGTCTATCTTGGGCAAAGTCAGGAACACTGGTAAAGTGCTATGCACCCAGAAGCAAAAAATCAACAGTCAGCTATATAGGATGGAGTTACTTTAAGACCCTGAAAAGGCAACACAACATACACAAGCAAAGCTATGAAAATAAGTACTTTTGACTAGGTAGACACTGGTGACACTTAGCTATTTGTGAAACACCTTAACAGCATGAACCAAGACAACAGCAGCAACTCAAATGCTTCAACGGCAGAATGAAAACTAGAACAGTACAACAGGAGAGACAAAGCAGAATGAGCTGCCAAAGGCAAGGCAGGTGCCTTATATACCCCAGGGCCCAACCACTGCCCTTCCCACAGTGGCCTGGGAAAGGTAAGGATGCTGCCTGCAGAAGGATTAAAAACAGCTGGAGCAGCAGGTGGAGAATGAATACCAAATGGAGAAAGGGATTCTTGTTGAAAACACTCTCTACTGTGCTGAATCTTTACATTGATGATTAAACCAGGTATGTAAACAACCATAAATTTACTAAAAGATGGATAAAAAACCCTAAAGAGAGTGCTAAACCTCAGAGTAAAATACTAAGAAAACACTATAAAAATCCTGTTGTTAGGAAATCATATATATTTTAGACTTGCAGAAAGCAAGAGAAAAACCTACAGAATTGATATTTCAGTTTAGTGAGATGGAGTGCAGCACATGACTTCAACAGGAAAATCATTCCATGTAATACCAAAGAACAAAGAAAAATTGCATCCTTAAGAACTCCCAGCAAAAGGATATGTCTACACATGAACCAGAAAAAGTACTAGAGTACACTTATAAATCACTCTAACAAGTTTCCATAGAAGATATAGATGAGACACATATATTCCTAACAAGTAGTGACCCTAGAAAATATATAAGCCCCACTAAGAAAAATACCCAGCAGTAGCTCCCAAACCAAAGGAGCCAGGACTGAAAGACATACCTAGTCTGAAACCTCCCCAGGGAGCCCACAAGCAGCCCCATCGACATGGGATATCTCCGCACTCCCATCAAGGCAACTGCCAAGGGCACAGACTTCCCCATCTTCCATCGTAACCCTTAAAAGGCATAAAACCCTTTTTTGGGCCTGTCCACATGACTCCTCAGCCACCATCCAGACCTGCCCACCTTACCTCTCAGTGTACCTTCTGCCCTCTTACAGCAACACTGCTTCCTCAGCTCAGCACTTGTCTTCTGCAGCAGCCCACGATAAACCCAAAGGAACCAGCAGACCCCACCCCAGCTAGCCGCCTTTTAACAAGGAGAGCTGTCTCCATCAGCCAAATTTTTGGCACCTGGGGCTCATCAAGCCCCAGAACTCAGCTTCAGCCCAGTACCTTCAAGTGGGGATGGGCAATACCACCTACACCTGTGGTGCTTCCTCCGTGGCTGGAGGCCAGGTGGCCCCTAAAGCCCCTCTGACCCTGGGGTCAGGGCTTTCCTTCTCAAGGGATCGGTCCTAACAGGCCTTATGTCATTTTCCAGCTGTACCACCGCCCATGTTTGATTGTGCCAAACATCCGACATTAGCTCCCAAACCAAAGTGTTGAGGATTGAGAGATATTCCTGGCATGGAAGCTCCCCAGGTATCCCGTTGCCCATCCCCATGAAGGAGGCAGCCATGGATTGGAGGATTGTGGTAGGGATGGCCAGATGCACAGCTCAGCACACCTCCTGGTACCAACAGAGACTTGTGCTTCCCGAGGCTTCTGTCCCTGCTCGTGCCGTATCTTCCTTGGAATCCTGCCCTGTGTGTCCACCACCCAGACTGCTGATGTTGGCGAGTACCTCGACACTTGTCTCCCTTGGGTTACTCCTCACCCTCCCCGTCCCAAGGTTTCTCATCTCATCCTTTGGCCATTTCAGCCTGAAAAACACCATTTTATCCTGGTAAAACTCCGATTTTAAACTGCAAAACAACCCTTTTGTTTTGAAATCCACAATTTCATGCTGCAGGCACCACTTTATCCCACCAACCCCCGGCTTGTTCTATAAAAACTCCAATTTTATGCTCTGGAATGACAATTTTGTTTTTGAAAATACCCTTACCTCTACTCTCCTGACCTGAGTGGTTTATCAGAGGTGGGATGCTGAACGGATTCTTGCTGAACACATTCTCTGTTCTGCTGAATCTTTATGCTGATGATTCGGCTGGTTGTGTAAATAACCATAACTTTACTAAAATATGGACAGAAAATACTAAAGAGAGTGTTAAGCTTCATAGAAAAAATACTAAGTAAGGCCTATGAAGATGCTGTTGTGAGAATTTATGGATTTTAGAGCTACAGAAATTGATAGGAAAAGCTGCATAGTTGAGATTTCATGTCAGTGTGAGATGGGACGCACACGTGACTCCAATAGGAAACACATGCCAGGTAAGACCAAGGAACAATTGCATCCCTAAGAAGTTCCAATGAAAGGATATGTCTGCAGGTGAACTGCAGGAAGCACTAAGCTAAATTTAAAACTTGCTCTGACAAATTTCCAGAGGAAATATAGATGAGACATGTCTATGCCTAACAAATAATGTCTCTAGGGAATGTCCAAGAAGCCCCGCTGGGATAAATGTCCAGCGGCAGCTCCCACATCAAAGGAGCCAGGACTGAAAAACACGTCTGGCCTGAAACCTCCCCATGAAGCCCACAAGCAGCACCTCTGACCTGAGGCTCAGGACTCGGCTTTGGGAAGGGGCCAGGAGAAAACCCAAGATTCCACCAGAGCTTCCAGCTTCCAAAGGAAGGGTCCATCCACAACAGCCTCAGTGTTGGCGCCTGGGGCTAGGGAAGTGCACCCACACGTGGGGGACTTCGTCCCTGGCTGGAGGCCAGGGGGGCACTGAAACCATCCCAGATCCTGGAGCCTGGGCATTTCTGACACCCCACATCATTTTCTGGCTCTATGGGGGGCTATATGAGACTACAAAAGGTACTGAAGGGGGTCTATGGGTGTCCCTTGGGGGGCTATAGGGGTTTATGGGGATCCATAGAGTCTATGATAATCTATGGTGGGGGTCCGTGGAGGTCTATGGGCAGCTATAGGGGTCTATAGCAGGGGGCTGTGGGGGTGTGTAAGGGTCCCTGGGGGCTATGGGTGGTTATGGGAGTCCATAGGGTTCTAGGGAGCTATGGGGTTCTATAGGAGGTGATGGGGAGCTATTGGGTCTACTGGGGTGGGTCCCTTGAGTCTGTGGGGAGCTATTGGATACCATACATGGGGTGTATGGGGGTGTCTATAGGAGTCCCCTGGTGGGCTAAAGTGCTTTATGGGGATTCCTAGGGTCTATAGGGGTCGGGGGGGGGGACTATGGGACGCTATGGGGGCCATGGGGTGACTATGGGACAGTACCAGGGAGGGCTAGGCCTATGAGGGTCCCTGTGGGAGGGGGGCGTGCCTCCCACCGCCATGGGGGCCGGGGTGGCCGCTGCCACTGTCCCCCGGAGCATCAGGGCCGGCGCCGAGCCCGGCGCCAGCACCCGGCTCGGAGTGGGGTGGGGGGGGTAGCACGGTACTGGGCGGAGGGAGGGAGGGAGGCTGGTTACCGGTGCGGGGAGGGGTGGATGGGGAGGAGGAGGCCCCAGTGCGGTCCGATCCGGTCCGGCCCTGGGCTGCAACATGTGCCTGGTGCAGAAGTCGGAGGAGCAGTAGCACAGGCGACGCCGCAGGTGACAAGATCCATCAGACGAAAATCTGACATTCAGTGAAGCCACGATGTGAATATGCTAATCATTACCCTCCCCTCTTTGTATTTAAAGCAAGCAGCATAATTAACCAATGATTTGTATAGAAAAAAATAAAGTGAAGCAAGCAAAATCCAATTGCTGCAAAGGCCAAACTAAGAAGCGACCATTTCTGCGCAATGATTTCACTAAAAATTGTATCGATATGTTGTGCTTTGTACCTGTGGGTGAACACACCCTTGCTGGAGTGTTCCCCGGCGCTGGAAGAGAAGTGCCTGCTTATCTGCTTTGTGTAGATAAGTTCTGGGGGATTGCGACTACCAACAATCTGACCCTGCCCTGTGGCAGCCTGAGCCCATTGCCCCTCCTCCTGTCCCCTGGCTGAAGGGACCATCACCCACCTCTCTGCACCCTCCTGTCAGGGCAGGGGAGGCACTGAGGTCTCCCCTCAGCCTCCTCTTCTCAAGACCTCGAGGGGTCTTTCGGGCGGTCCCGAGCCCCTTTGTCACATGGACTCTGTATGCCTCCCTGGCCATACGTGGCCATGGGCACACGTAGCCACGTGCCCTCAACATGTCCCCTGTGCTTGGCCAGCTCCTCGCCTGTGCTTCCAGGCACCAAGCAGACCCTCACTGCTTCCCACCAGTGTCTGAGACATGAACCCTTCAGCCACTCGCACCACCCTTGGCTCAAACATCACATGCTGTCCTTCCAGGGTGATGGTCTTCCGTGAAGGACAGAGGAAGGAGAAGATAAATCTTGTGAAATTAGACATTTCACAGTAGCAAGGCCAAGCTCAGCAAGGACAAGGCTTGCTTGGATGGGGCCTTGGGCAACCTTGTGTAGCTCCAGGCCTGGAGGTTGATGGCACTGCCTGTAGCAGGGGGTTGAAGCTCTGTGATCCTTGGGGTGCCTCCCAACACAGACCACTCTGTGATTTGATGATTCTAAAAACAAAAAGGACACCACCCAACGTTAGAACAGCATTTGGAAACTATTCCCCCCAACCTGTAAGTCCTGGTGAATTCGGGACAGAAGTGATCCAAGATTCAGTGTTCCAGACTGAAACCAGTCCACGTGGCCCGGAAAGGCGAGATTTGGGCATGATACCCCGTGGGGATTGTTACAGTGAGCTTGGTTCCACCACTTTGGTGGCACACTATGTATATTTATCAAGTCTTCAGGGCAAGGGCAACTGGTGGTCCAAAGAGAGCTTTTAGCATGGATGGGAGTTCCCAGATCATTCGTAGCCCACCCTAGGACACATTTGTTCCAAAGATCAGTCCCCTTTCCTGGGGGAACGTGATAAAACACATCCTGATTCTCACTCCAGGGCCTATCAAGATCATCAGGCAGATCTCCAAAACCAGGTCTCACACTTTATTGAAGGGATAATTGATTGACAACTGGAGCTCTGTGCAACCTGGTCTAGTGGGAGGTGTCCATGCCCATAGCAGGGGGTTGGAACAAGTTGATCTCTAAGGTCCATTCCAACCCAGCCCATCCTGGGATTCTAGGAACTACCCCATGGAATTATCCCAAGGATATATAAACCCCTGAACAGCTGTTAGAACAAGTCTGGAGGAGAAAGCAAATGTGAAGGACTGATAAGAGACATAATATTAGGAGCCTGTTGGCCAGAACATCTTGTGAAGCCTTATAGAGCCCTAGAATGCTTTTGGTTGGAAGGCACCTTAAAGACCATCCACTCCCAAGCACCTGCCACGAGCAGGGACACCTCTGCCTCAAGCCTCTTGTCCATCTGCCCTCCCACAGCTGAAGGCCATTCCCTGTGGCCTGACCCTCCTGAGGAGGAAGGAGTGGCAGGCACACAATGTGATGGACTTTCCACAACACCCATTCCCAGCCTCATGAGCTGCTTGGGGAAGGAGGGAGAGAAATTGCAGGGAAGTTGAGCCCAGGAAGAATAGAGGGCTGGGGGAGGGGTTCGGAGAATTACATTTATTTCTCATCCTCACTCCCAATTTGATAAGAAATGAAATTCTTTTTTCCTGAGTCCAGTCTGTTTTCCCATGACGGTCACTGGTGGGTGAGATCTCCCTCTCTTTGTGTTGACACACCAGCCTTTCCTTAGAACTTCTCTTCCCGGCTGGCAGGGGTTTGGTGGACACCTGCCCTCCAGCCAGGGTCAGCCAGTCAGAGCAGGACATCCCTGCAGCCCCCAGCCCCCACAGGCCCTTCAGCAGCAGTTTCAGGGGGTGCCAGGCTGTGTGGGTGCCAACAGGCCAGGGGTGCTGTGGGTGCCCTGGTGAACCAGCATCATCCCCTCATCCTGAAACCGCTCCTCACAGTGGCTGCACTGGAAGGGCTTGTCCTCCTCCTGGGATGGACTTTCCCCAGCACACTGGCCGCTTTCTGGCACCGCCTGTAGCCTCTGGTGGATCCTCAAGTGCTTCTTCAGGTCACTCTTCTGGGCGAAGGTCTTGCCACACTGGTCACACTTGTGGGGCTTCACACCTGTGTGGATGCACTGGTGGGCAGTGAGGTTGGTTTTGGTCCTGAAGGTCTTGGAGCATTGGGAACAGATGAAGGGTCTTTCCCCAGTGTGCGTGAGCTGGTGTGCTGCAAGATCCTTTTTATATATGAAGGCCTTGGGGCAGTGGAGGCAGGTAAACACTTGCTCAGTGTGGATGCGCTGGTGGACAGTGAGTGCCCTCCTGACCCTGAAGGCCTTGGGGCACTTGTCACAGGGAAAAGGGTGCTCCCCAGTGTGGAGGTACTGGTGGGCCTTGAGGCGCTTCGTAGTCCTGAAGGCCTTGGGGCACTGGGCACAGACAAAGGGGTGCTCCCCTGTATGGACCCGCTGGTGGGCCATGAGGAGCTTCTTGTACCTGAAGGCCTTGGGGCACTGGGCACAGACAAAGGGGCGCTCCCCTATATGGACCTGCTGGTGGGCCTTGAGGTTCTTCTTGCACCTGAAGGCCTTGGGGCACTGGGCACAGACAAAGGGGCGCTCCCCTGTATGGACCTGCTGGTGGGCCTTGAGGTTATTCTTGCACCTGAAGGCCTTGGGGCACTGGGCACAGACAAAGGGGCGCTCCCCTATATGGACCTGCTGGTGGGCCTTGAGGTTCTTCTTGCACCTGAAGGCCTTGGGGCACTGGGCACAGACAAAGGGGCGCTCCCCTGTATGGACCTGCTGGTGGGCCTTGAGGTTATTCTTGCACCTGAAGGCCTTGGGGCACTGGGCACAGACAAAGGGGCGCTCCCCTATATGGACCTGCTGGTGGGCCTTGAGGTTCTTCTTGCACCTGAAGGCCTTGGGGCACTGGGCACAGACAAAGGGGCGCTCCCCTGTATGGACCTGCTGGTGGGCCTTGAGGTTCTTCTTGCACCTGAAGGCCTTGGGGCACTGGGCACAGACATAGGGGCGCTCCTCTGTATGGACCTGCTGGTGGGCCTTGAGGTTCTTCTTGCACCTGAAGGCCTTGGGGCACTGGGCACAGACAAAGGGGCGCTCCCCTATATGGACCCGCTGGTGGGCCTTGAGGCGCTTCGTAGTCCTGAAGGCCTTGGGGCACTGGGCACAGACAAAGGGGTGCTCCCCTGTATGGACCCGCTGGTGGGCCATGAGGAGCTTCTTGTACCTGAAGGCCTTGGGGCACTGGGCACAGACAAAGGGGCGCTCCCCTATATGGACCTGCTGGTGGGCCTTGAGGTTCTTCTTGCACCTGAAGGCCTTGGGGCACTGGGCACAGACAAAGGGGCGCTCCCCTGTATGGACCTGCTGGTGGGCCTTGAGGTTATTCTTGCACCTGAAGGCCTTGGGGCACTGGGCACAGACATAGGGGCGCTCCCCTATATGGACCTGCTGGTGGGCCTTGAGGTTATTCTTGCACCTGAAGGCCTTGGGGCACTGGGCACAGACAAAGGGGCGCTCCCCTGTATGGACCTGCTGGTGGGCCTTGAGGTTATTCTTGCACCTGAAGGCCTTGGGGCACTGGGCACAGACATAGGGGCGCTCCCCTATATGGACCTGCTGGTGGGCCTTGAGGTTCTTCTTGCACCTGAAGGCCTTGGGGCACTGGGCACAGACAAAGGGGCGCTCCCCTGTATGGACCTGCTGGTGGGCCTTGAGGTTCTTCTTGCACCTGAAGGCCTTGGGGCACTGGGCACAGACATAGGGGCGCTCCCCTATATGGACCTGCTGGTGGGCCTTGAGGTTATTCTTGCACCTGAAGGCCTTGGGGCACTGGGCACAGACATAGGGGCGCTCCCCTATATGGACCTGCTGGTGGGCCATGAGGAGCTTCTTGTACCTGAAGGCCTTGGGGCACTGGGCACAGACATAGGGGCGCTCCTCTGTATGGACCTGCTGGTGGGCCTTGAGGTTCTTCTTGCACCTGAAGGCCTTGGGGCACTGGGCACAGACAAAGGGGCGCTCCCCTATATGGACCTGCTGGTGGGCCTTGAGGTTCTTCCTGCACCTGAAGGCCTTGGGGCACTGGGCACAGACATAGGGGCACTGCATGGAGTGGGTGTCCTGGTGTGCTGCGAGGCTACTGCTGTCCCTGAAGGCCTTGGGGCACTTGTCACAGGCGAAGGGTCGTTCCCCAGTATGGATGTGCTGGTGCATGACCAGGTGCTGCAATTGTCTGAACTGATGGCCGCAGTCACTGCACATGAAGGGCTTCTCACCGGTGTGCACACACTGGTGTCTAAGCAAGTGACTCTTCTGGATGAAGCCCCTGCCACAGTCGGGACACACGAACGGACACTCGCCTGTATGGCTCCGCATGTGCTTAAGTAAAGAGGACTTCTGCCTGAAGCTCTTGTTGCACTCAGGACACGTTGGGGGGGTCTTCTCCAGCCTTTGCGGCATTTTCCTGGGGTGGGGGTGAGGGCTCCCTGATGACTCCCCCTGGCTCCTGCTCTGGGCCAAGTTCTCACGACGCCTCTTGCTCGTCTTGGGCATCCCTGGGACTGGGGTGGTAGGTGCCAGCAGACCTTTAGGGACCCCACCGGCCTCCCTCTGCGTCCCACTGGCTGCTGGGGAGAAGAGGCCAGGGTCACTGCCAGGGATGCCATGGGCACGTGGGACCCCACCCCATGCCCAGTAGCACAGCCACCCCACCAGCACACCACCCTTCCTGGTGCACACAGCATCTGGAGCCAAGGGGACAGTGCTGCTGCAACCCCACACCACTTCCATAGCCCCCCAGTACCCACCTGGCACAGGGGTTGGGTTCTGCTGCTGTGTCCTGGGGGGGTCTGGCATGCACAGCATCTCTTCTCGCTCTAGCTGGCAGATGATCTCTGGTTTGACGTCAGCCTGGCCTGTCCGGGGCAGACAGAGGCACCCTCTCCCAAACTGCTGGGATGGCGGCACTGGCCACCCTTTCCCCAGACACAGCCTCATCCCAGCTCTGCTCCTCTCTCCTGCCCCTGCCTGGCCATGTCTTCAGCACCCCTCCAGAGTGGCCAGGAAGAAACCTGTCTTTACAAAGGGCTGGTGCCATGCCATTCCCATCCTGCCCCATCTCACCCCACTCATCACAGCCCATCTCATGTCATCCTCACCCCAATCCCATCCCCACCCCATTCCACCCAATCCAAGCTCCAAGGCACCCCGTCCTATCCTCATCCCACCCATGCAGTCCCATCCTCATCCTCCCCAGACCAGCCCTCTTCCCCCAGCCCCGCTCTCTGCAGGAGGCTGCCTGGCCGGGCACACCCTGCCCGGCTCAATCCCGCCATCCCAACCCCTCCGGCAGCGGCCACGGCCACAGCCGCACTCTCCCTCCCGAGGGCTCCAGCTCAGCCCCGCAGCTCAACTGCGGCCCCAGCCCGGCCCCGCCGCGCCGCACACACTCCTCACCCAGCCAGGCCAGCGCCCGGTAGTTGTCCAGCATCACCTCCCGGTACAGCCGCCGCTGCCAGCCCGACAGCTCTGCCCACTCCTCGGCCGAGAAGTAGATGGCCACGTCCTCAAACGTCACCGCCATCTGCAGCCACAAGCGCGCCCGGCTCAGCGCGCCCTGCCGCGCCTTCGCCCGCCACCTGCCCGCGGCCGGGATCCTGCCGGGGCCGGGCAGGGCCCCGCCGCCACCGGGCTCTCCGGCAGCCCGAGGGAGGGCGCCGCCCGCTCGCCCGGGACAGCTCCGAGCCACACCTTGCCGGAGCAGCCCGGCGCGCCGCTGGCTCCGGCCACGGCGTCGGAGGCGCCGCCGGCACAGCTCCTGCTCCGGGGCGTTCGCTCTCGCTCTCCCGCTCACTCTCGCCCGGGGACGGCGGAGGCGGGATGCTCCTCACGCCGCAGGAGAGGCCCGTCCCGCCAGCAGCCGCCCCGGCACAGCAGCAACAGCGAGAACCCCCACGCCCCGTCGAGCCCGGCGCCGGGAGCGCTCCTCAGCGCGGGGCAGAAGGGCGCCGACCTGCCGAGAGCCGTCCGCCCTTCCAGCCAGAGCCTGGCGGAGCCCCGCGCAAAGCCCCGAACCCCCAGGCGGCAGCCGAGCCCTAGGGCGGCCGCGGAGGAGACCGGCAGGACGGAGGGAACCCCGCCGGGGGATGAGATGAGGCGGTTCCCGGCCCAGCGCGGCCGGAGGGGCCGAGCACACGGCAGCCAGAGCCGCCGGGACCCCGCGCGGTTCCGACCCGACCCGGCCCGGCCCGATTCCCCCTGCTCCCCCAGAAGTCGCCCGGTCCCCGCGCCACCCGGCCCGGAGCCGCTCTGCCCGTACCTCGGCCCGGCCTCACGGGGATGTGCCGCGGTTCCGCGTCGCTGGTTCTGGCACAGACGGCGGAGCAGGGGGTCCCGAGCTCCTAGTCTTGCCTCTGCTCCAGCCCCGAGGCCAGCCTCGCGCAGCCGCTCTCTCCAAGGGGGGGAGGGAAGGGCAGGGTCTTTGTTCGGCCCTGGGGAGAGAAGACTCCGGGGGACCTTAGAGGCTCATCCGCACGTTGCCTTAAGCCCCGGGCACGGCGGGACACTCGGCTGCAGGGTTGGCCTGGTGCTTTCGTTCCCCGTTCCCCCTCCCCTCCCGAGCGCGCGGCTGTGGGTGCTCAGCTCCTGGCTGGGGCACAGCCACGACAAGGGCTTCAAAAAGAATCAGAGTTCATTGAATCCCGACGGGCAGGTTCGACACGGCACTGCCGCGGGTTGTACGGGTACAAGGGAGAAACGTGCTGCTGCAGATCAGAGGTACGACTGCACTCATCACACCCAGAGACACTGAGAAGAGGCTGGCCATGTCCCCCTGCGTCCCACACTTCAGATATTGATCCCCATTGATCAGATCCCCTCTCAGTCTCTTCTCTCCAGGCTGAACAGCCCCAGCTCACTCAGCCTTTCCTCGTACGGAAGATGCTCCCGGCCTTTAATCATCTCCGTAGCCCTGGAACCCAGTCACAGCTCCCAGAACACTAAATGCCACATGGGTGTCAGTCAGTCACCTGACACTACAAACTTGAATCATATTAAATATTCCCTTGCCCGTCTCTCCGGGGAAGGGCTCTCAAGAGGTTCCCTCAGTCAGCATCCTGGCAAGGGGGAAGGGTCTCCTCACACATTTGGAGCAGCTGCTCTGGTTTTACAGGACAGCTCAGGTTGGAGCTAGGGCTCCCGATGAGGAGGAGTGTGGCGGGCACCGTGCTATTGTCTGACTCCCTGCGGACTGCAGCCAGCTGACCCCTGCCGCCCGGTGTGTGTACTTGTAATAAGTTGAGACTCGTTAAAATTAACCAATCAAACTTTTATTAATTACAGCAAGCAAGGTATGGGCAAAATCTCAGCGCTGGGTGACAGGGGAGCAGAGGGGAGGGTCTGCTGCTACCAACTGCCACACCTCGTGGTTTTCGGCTCCTTCTTTTATCGTCCTGCCTTCATCATGTTCTCGAACCTTCTGTTGTTACTCTGCGCATGTGTGAGTGGTTGCCAGGGGGCTCCCGAAACTTCTGCCAGTTGTTGCTAAGGGGGGGGTTCTTGAAACTTCAGACTCCTGGTGGTGGTTGCAATGAAGGTCCGTAGCCGTCCGTTGATTGGTTCCCTCCTTATATGGTTAGGCAGGTCTCCTCATTCAAGTCCCTTAAAACTTTTCATGCTTGGTTAAACTGACAATTGTCGAACGTTGAGTAAACAATTGTTGAACAATAACGAACGTTGAGTAAAATAATAACGAACGTAAAGTGTTAGAAATGACAAAAGGTCCTAAACCAAGGACTCAAAGTAGAAACGTTAGTGAAGCAGTAATTTATTATACCGTCTTGCAAGATCGGGTGACCCAAAAAGTAGGCACACTTTTGGTCAGAGCCCGCAACCTTTTTATACCATGTTCTTGTACATTATTCATTACTTGTCCCGCTTCGTATTAAGAGGAGTTCTAGGAAATGATTTCCATAAACTCCTCCCAATCACGGTGGTAGTGTTGCATCATGGTGGTAGGCTTCAAGTTTTCCTCCTTCCCCCGTTTAACTATGGATTTTACGGGATTAACGACGGCGCCTTACAATACTCATTGCATGTCTGGCAGATTTTCTTATCCATAGGTGAAGAAAATTAAAATGCAGGAATCTCTTTGTCTAGGACAACCGCTTACTGGCAAACATTTCTTATCTTAACTCTTCCCGGCAACTGACAGGGCCTAGGGCTGAGGGAAGTCAAAGCTTGAAACAGGTTTTACATAAACCTGTTGGTTGAGCTTTGTCTCCCCCAGCTACCTTTTATGGGAGAGAATGGTTCTTTTCCATAACAGCAAAACTTAATACTCCCTTTTAGTTCTCCATTTTACAAGTCAGTACAAAAATTACAACAACCCATTTTGGTTTGCAAAAGCAACATTTCCAATATTTCCCACAATTCCCCCCTTCTTTTCTTTATGCTCATTGTTGTCTTTTGCATATTTTCAAAGTCCTATTTCATATGAAGCTTCTAACCTGGCCAACATTGCTTCACATTCTTTTTCCTGAGTTTTTTTATTATCAGTTTCTTGTTCCTCTAGGAGAAGCATATTGTATAAGGTGGTGGTCCCAAGGGCATCTTTTTAGTTATTGCTGTTTCTATTAATCTTTGTATTAGACCTCTAACACAAGGGATTATACAACACCCTATGGCCACTAACATCCCTGTTACCACTACCAGAGAAGTGAAAATCGACACCACCATTCCCTTCCATTTTCCAAACCAAGATTCCAACCACCCAGTAAGAGAAGTATCTATTCCTGAGTTCTCTGCTAGCTCATTGGCCAACGTGGTAAGACCTTGGTAAGGCTCTAGTAATTGTTCCATCAGGAGCAGTATTATTTGGTATAAAGGTGCAACACTGTCCCCCTAACATAACACATACCCCTCCTTTTTCTGCTAGCATCATATCTAGGACCATCCGGTTTTCCCATGTCATTCTGCTATTGGCATCCAATTGTTCAGATATTCCTTTAACAGCATCCCTTGTATGATTTATAAATCTTTGTTGATTATAATAGATGTAATTGATCCAATCTACATTTTTGTTTACTGTGACCCACCAAAAAAAGGATGATTCAAACCCTGCAGCAACCTGATTCCTGGCTTTAAATTCATTGGGAACTCCTCGAGGAACTCCAATTGAGTCTATGTATATTCTGTCATCAAAGGAGGTTCCCAATATGCTCCTTTTGGTCCTAATTTTTTTCTCTTTAGAAGTCTCATCTTCTCTAAATGCCAAGGTGAATGGGATAGCCAATTGTACTATAGCACAAGTGCCTTTCCAGTTGGATGGAAGAATATTCCTCAGAACACTTCCTCCACAATACCACCACAAGTCAGCTCTTGGAACCTGTAATGATGAATAGTTCCCACCTTTAACATTAGTCACATTCAACGTTCTCTTACATCCTGTGAACTCCCCTAAAAATTGTGTAGCCACCCCGCCCTGTCATGAGAGACAAGCCGTGTGGTTTCCAACTACACTTGTGAGAACAGGGGGTGTTTGTCCTTTTTCAGCAAGGCTGGGAACAGAAGTGAGAGTGTTTTACAGGTATCATTTCCCCAGGCTGTTTTTTTCCTGGTATAGTGCAATAATGCACTCCATGCCTGTGTGATCGTTGGACCATCCTAGGGGAAAAGGCACAACTTGTGGTTTAGGTCTACCTGAGGCACATGCATAGCAATTACTCTTATTTAAACATTTCACAGTGTATTTTACCCATTCCACCCAGGCATTAGTTTCTCCATATCCTGTTTCTACTTCAAATGTTTGTCTCAAATCCTCAAGTTTTACTACTTTTACAATGGTAGGATCATTAAAAAATCTTTCCACCCCTGACCTAGGTTTCTGAGTACTTTTCCATTCTCCATCTTTATTTGAACTCTTATTTTCAAATTTTTCTACCATTACAGGCAGCTGTTCCACCGGTCCTTGGAGCCAGGTGTAATGAGTCCAACCTTTCTCAGTAGTTCTCACAGCAGTTCCAGTTGTCAGTAGAACCTGGAAAGGACCTTCCCATTCAGGTTGCAGCTTGGATTCCTTCCATGACTTAATCAGAAGCCATTCTCCAGGTCGGATATTATGGGCTGCAAATTCCAATGGTGGAGTTTGTGCAATGAGTCCCTTACTCCTGAGAAAGGATAAAGAAGAGGACAGCCCCAGCATATAGTTCTTAAGTATCTTTGGTTTCAAACCTTGGGATTTTTCCGATTTCACCCATATAAGGCAAGCCAAAACAACATTTCTCTAAAATTAACTTTGATAATTGTTAATCCACATTTTCAAGTATTCCATACCTGGGACCAGGATATATTTCAACCTTCCTATGGGTAGCAATTCAGTGAAATCTACTTGAATACTTTCAAAAGGTCTTAAACAGGGTTCTCTTCCCCCTTGAGGCTGTTTCTTGAGAACCGTTTATCTTTTTACAAACAATGCACCTTTCACAGATTTGTTTAGCTATAGTATAAATTCCTATGCATCCATACTTCCTTAGGATTAAATCACACATTGCTTGTACCCCCCAATGGCTCCCTTGATGTAAAATGGCAATTATTTCCCTTATGATTTGTTTATTTAGCATTTTTTATTCATCTGAGAGAATCCACTTCCCTTCTTCTGTTTCAATAGCTTCCAATTCCTTTAATTCCTTTTTCTCTCCTTCAGTGAAAATTGGAACCTCCTTGGGTTCAGATACACCAGGAGTAAGGTTACACAACTTAACAAATTTAGGCCTCAAGGCAGCTTCTTCGGCTACCTCATCTGCTAGTCTGTTCCCTCTAGCTTCCAAAGAATTCCCTTTCTGATGCCCATTTGCAGGGAATGCAATTTCTCTGGGTAGGAGGAAATTCTTCAAAACCTGTTTCGCCAGTTCCCAAAGCATCAACTCCTTTCTTTTACTGTTAATTAACCCTCTTTTATTCTGTATTTTTCAAATGTTTGAACTACCCCAAAAACACCTTGAGTCAGTATAAAGCATAGAATTTGCATATCTGGGCAGACCAATTGTTAAGTAATCTTCCCAATTCTTTCATTCCCAAAGTAACATCTGTAATAGTCCCATTTGAGCATATCCAAATTAACTGATGTGGAACATAAAGAGTTAAGTCATCATAATTGCCCATAGGTTGAGGGATCTGACAGGAAGATTTCTTAGTATATTCTATTCATGGCTGGATGGGGTGGCTTTGTGTAAGTTTGACACAAGCAGATGGCACTGACCAAATGCCATACCACAACCGTTTTCTAGGTCCCCACCAGTGATACAATTTATAATGTTTGTGCAATTCCACAGGTGTTATCACATCAGGTTGTGTTGACACCCTGTGTGAGGCCACCAGGGGTAGCAATCCCTCCTGTCATCTCTCCTCCCCTCATGGGTTTGAGACCATAAGCATTTGGCAGGTGACCCTTGCATTACATCGACCCATATACATGAATTCCTGGGTGTTGAAGGAAATTCAAAACACCACTGTATGTTTACTGGTTCCACATACCTCAGGACCAAGAGCTTTCCCCAGTATGGCTTATTGACATTTCATATATCTATCCATGGGTGTCTGGATCAGGGCTGTTTGTCTCTGCATCCCAAAGTTTTATTGTCCCAACAAAGGGAACATAAGAACAATTTAGGCTCCAAATGGAGGTTTGATTTAATGTATTATTAAATGGCCACTTCCATTCAAAAGTGTCCCCAAATTATGGACTTGTTCTGGTTCCAAAGCCAATCTAAATTTTTACCCATGTCCACAGGAAGAGCTGTTATACGGATCCCTTGGGTAGGGGTATGTGGTAAAGGCAAACTGGTAATCACATGAGAAAAGTTTAGCATTCAAGCAAAACCTTGTATCACTTTATAGATCACATTGTCTGGTTCAGTGTGATTTATAATCAGAGAACCATCGATATGTTCAGAAGCTCAAGGCTGTATATTCCATATACCAGATTTTTTACAACTACAGCCATGATGTAGCACTAATTAAAACTTGAGTTACAATCACTCCTATTGATATGGACAGACAAACAAAACAGACAGACAAAACTAAGACCAGAAAACCAGAACTCTCAGTTTTTTAGATAAACCTCTTGGTTGAGCTTTGTCTCCCCCAGCTACCTTTTATGGGAGAGAATGGTTCTTTTCCATAACAGCAAAACTTAATACTCCCTTTTAGTTCTCCATTTTACAAGTCAGTACAAAAATTACAACAACCCATTTTGGTTTGCAAAAGCAACATTTCCAATATTTCCCACATAAAGTAACAACATGCGACCATTCAATCCAACTGCAACTCTTAACAACGAGCAAAATGAATCAGGAAAAACAAGTAACTTGTCCTAACACATACTGACCACACTGGGGCCTTACAGGGTGACTGGGCTCTGGTCGCAGTATCACAGGTTTCCAAGTCTTTGATCACCTCTGTGTTCCCCTCCTTAGCAGGGGATGCTAAAGGATATTAATTAACATTTGTTGTTCTGGAAGGAGGTGACTTAACAGCTGCCTCAAGCACTAGAACATTGCACAGCGGGGCTCCAAAGCTCCACACTATTCCATTGGGTAGTTCCAGACTTTATTTGCTAGGACATCCATTCACAGAATCACAGAGTGACAGAGTTGTAGGGGTTGGAAGGGACTGCAAGAAATCATCAGGTCCAACCCTCCTGCCAAAGCAGGCTCCCTAGCTCATACTACACAGATAGGCGTCCAGACGAGACTTGAATATCTCCAGAGAAGGAGACTCCCCCACCACCCTGGGCAGCCTATTCCAGAGCTCTGACGCCCTCACTGTGAAAAAATTCTTCCCCATGTTGGTGTGGAACTTCCTGTGCTCCAATCTGCAACCATTGCCCCTTGTCCTGTCTCCACAGACCAAAGAAAAGGGGCTGGCCATTCCCCCTGCACCCCATACTTAAGATATTTATAAACATTGAATAGGTCCCCCCTCAGTCTTCTTTTCTCCAGGCTGAACAGCCCCAGCTCTCTCGGCCTTTCCTCATAGGATAGATGCTCCAGGCCCTTCAACATCTTCGTAGCCCTTTTCTGGACCGTCTCCAGGAGATCCTTGTTTGTTTTATACCATGGAGCCCAGCACTGGACACAACACTCCAGGTGGGGCCTGAGCAGGGCAGAGCAGAGGGGGAGGATCCCCTCCTGTGACCTGCTGCCCACACTCCTCCTGATGCCCCCAGGATCCCATTGTCTCTCTCAGTCCCAGGGCACACTGCTGGCTCATGGCCACCCTGTCACCCCCCAGCATCCCCAGGTCCTTCTCCACAGAGCTCTTCTCCAGCAGGTCACCCCCAGCCTGTACTGATACATGCGGTTGTTCCTCCCCAGGTGCAAGACTTTACACTTGCTTTTGTTGAATCTCATCTGGTTTCTCCCTGCCCAGCTCTCCAGCCTGGCCAGCCTCTCTCCACAGACCCTTGCACTGAGGTTTGAAATGAGGATTGGTTTGTCCAGGGGAGTGGTGATTACTCTTGAAAAAACCCTGCCTGGCAAACCCAGCGCTGCAAATGTGAACCTTCCTCCACCCATCCCATCTCTATGCCATACATCATAATTTCTTGTAACAGTCCCCCTGTCGGAGAAGGGAGACTTCAACCACCATATGGTTCATCAGCAAGTCCCAATTTTTATTCAAGCAAGCCTTGGTTAAATACACTGCTTAATTAGCTCATGCATATTGCGAAAATCAAGCTCACTATTGGTCAAGCAGATTGATGCCGGCCCGTCCCCTCTTTGTTCTGTTTCCACATTCCTGAAGTTTAAACATCCTTTTATCGCATCCTGCAGGTGTCCGAGCACCAGCAATATCCAGTTAGTGCTAGCTACTGGGTCAAGCTCACCTAGAGCTAACACTTACCCTGCTTACACCATCTCAATCAAATCCAGGCTGCTGTGTCCCTTCTCTGATAGCCAGCACTGAACCAGGCTCTCCACATCCCCCCATGTTAAAACAGGCTGTTGCAGCTGGTTGGGGTGGTATTATAATCAATTGCTTGCAGAATCTTTTCCTTTACGCTTTGCACACAGATTTTCAAGGCTTCAGTGAGACCCCTAATCAGTGGTTTAAGGTAGACCAGATCAACTGGAGTGGCAAGGGGAATGCCCTGCTTCCAACGCTCATACATGGCTTGGATACATGGCCTTTTGCACTGATTCAGCCAGCCCAGACAATTCAGTGGAAATAGCAGGTTTTCGCCCAATTCTGTCCCTGGGGTGAGGGATGAGATTGGTGCATCTCAAGAAGATCTTATAACTTATTTATCCCCTCAGTCAGTGAAGAGACATTATCCTGGATACTGCCTGCCTTAGGGGCAGCCATCCTACACAACTCAAAGGGGCAATATCGTCCTGAGAGGACCACACCTCAGGTATCCAAATTTCCCCTGTTCACTCTCAGGAGGTCACACCATAGTTACACAGTTAACGATACAGAACACCAGAAAATGACAGTTGGTTCAAAACTCATTTCGCTTACACAAACTGTTTAAATCTGCCATTCCCTTCATCCGTCTCCGGCCGCTCCCCTTGCGGAGACACAGAGCCACGGATCGGGACTCGGCACTTGCCCCACAGTCTGACTGTGTCTCCTTCACTCAAAACTCTCACTCAAACCACTCGTACAACACACGGTACTGGGCACAAAACCTTACTGCATGCACAAAGTGTAACCACAGGTATGGAAATCCCAATTAGAACCACAGCAATCAAAATTTCAAGTCCCATGGGCTGCAGGATGCTGTAAATGACAGCTATCCCATACAGCCAGAAGCTCAGACCACCGCAGGGATTCATGTGCTGCCCCAAGGGATTCCAACAAACCTCCTGCTGACTGCAGTTGCCCACCACCCTTAGGAATTTCGGCTAGCTCCCTTCTTGGGTTCAAATCACCCGTGGGGTGAGCACCAATGCTCTTTACCTCGCGTAGGCCTCATGACTTACAGGTATCCTGAAGCTGATTATATCCTTATTACAAGACATGTCTTTCCATCCTCCCTAAGGGACAGTCTGGAGGAAGGTTTCCAGGGGTTCTCTCTCCACCCCCCATTTTCTTTTAAAGTAGTCTATTCTTATTTCCCATTCCCCCTTGGAGACTTTTTAACAAAAAATCCGCCTTTCGCTTTCCTCTTCTCTGGCTGCTTCCTTCGTGGAAAGAACCGTGGATCCAGGTTCCACACTCACTTCGTACTTGACTGTACGTGTCTCACACACACACACACACATCCCAGCCACCAAGGCAATACTTAACGTCCAATTTTCTAACCTTGGTCCATGCACAGAGTTGCCTGGCCATTATGGCAGTGCCTACTTATCCTCCCCTCTGGGTCTCTAGGTCTGCCTTTAAAATTGGTCTCGGGACCTAATCAGTCCACTGCTGGAACCCCTGTCGACAAGACACGAGACCATTGAAATCAGCAGGACGTGTCTCCCCGTCCTTCAGCAGCAGGAGCCCCTCATGGTGATGATGTCGATCCCAGATGAGCTCCCAAGTTGTCAGAAATGCCAAAGGTCCTAAGAAAGGGCTCGTGGCAGATGCACTAGTGAAACAGTAATTTATTAGACGTTCTTGCAAGAGCAGGTGACCTAGCAAAGCAGGCACACCTGTGGGCAGAGTTTGCAGCATTTTTATACCCTATTCCCATCCCAAATCCCTCCCCTGTTAGCCTATGAATTAGGTATTTCCAAGTTTTACAGTCTCAACCAGGCACCTTCTTCACAACAGCTGAGCACACGGCAGCCAGAGCCAGCAGGACCCTGTGCGGTTCCTCCCCGACCCAGGCCGTCCCATCCTGCTTCCCCCTGCTCCCCAGAAGCCACCTGGCCCAGAGCCACCCTGTCCCAGCCACGCCGCTGGCACCTTCTTCACAACAGCCTCATCAACACATAATATAATACATAGAAAAATGTCCTGGGAAAAATTAATACTACAGGGGTGAGTGGCACGGTATTCTCAAAAGCACCTACCCCAGAGGGGGAAAGAATTCCCCCAGAAGTTTTCATGGACCACTTTGCCCGAGGCTTTTGTTGAGCCCCATCTGGTTTCTCCCTGCCCAGCTCTCAAGCCTCTCCAGGTCTCTCTGTATGGCAGCACAGTGTTCCTGTGTCTCAGCCACTCCTCCCAGCTCTGGATCATCAGGTACTTGCTGAGGGTGGATGCTATTCCCTCATCAAGACCATTGATGAAGATGTTGAACAGGACCGGACCCAACACCAAGCCTTGGGGAACACCGCTAGTCACAAGTCTCCAGTCAGACTCTGCTCCACTGATCACCACCCTCTGAGCACGGTCCAACAGCCAGTTCTCAACCCACCTCACTGTCCACTCATCTATCCCATGCTCTCTCAGCTTTTCTATCAGGATGTCATGGGAAACAGTATCGAAAGCCTTGCTGAAGTCAAGGTCGATGACATCCACTGCTCTCCCTCCATCCACCCAGCCTGTGATGAGATCATAGAAGGCTGTGAGATTGGTCGAGCACGATCTTCCCTTGGTGAATCCATGCTGACTGCTCCTCATGACCTTCTGCTCTTCCAGTTACTCGGTGATGGCATCCAGAACAAGCTGTTCCATAACTTTTCCAGGGACAGAAGTGAGGCTGACTGCCCTATAGTTGCTGGGATCCTCTTTCTTGTCCTTTTTAAAGACTGGAGTGACATTGGCCATCCTCCAGTCTTCAGGCACTTCTGTTCTCCAAGACCTGTTGAAGATGATAGAGAGCGGCTCAGCAATCACTTCCACCAGCACACGTGGATGCATCCCATCCGGGCCCATGGATTTGTGTGCATTAATCCCTTTGAGACACTCCTGGACCACCCCTACCTCAACCAGAGGGAAGCTATTCATTTCCCCAACTCTCTTACTTTCTTCTAGTGTCCGGGGGTCCCGAGGGGCCTTTGAAGTGAAGACTTAAGCAAAGAAGGTGGTCAGGATCTCCACCTTCTCAGCATCCCCCAGTGGAGTGAAGTTGGAGGAGGGAAGGGTTAGATGAGATATTGGGGGAAGTTCTGTACAAAGAGAGTGGTCAGGGTCTGAAACAGGCTGCCCAGAGAGTGGGGTGGGTGCCCCGTGTCTGGAGGTGTTCAGGGCCAGGTTGGATGGGGCCCTGGGCAACCTCGTGTAGCTCCAGGCCTGGAGGTTGGTGCCCCTCCTGTGGCAGGGGGTTGGAGCTCTGTGACCCCTGGGGTCCCTCCCAACCCAGACCGGTCTGGAATTCTATGATTCTTTAAAATCCCATGATGTATCATCTTGAGCTACTTTGTGAAGAACTTTTGTTTCCACATATTATCTAAATTCATTTTAATTTCCTTTTCTTGATTTACATATGCACAACAGCTTTGATTTCTTCCTATGCACACCCCTCCTTCTCTGGCAAGCAGCAGAGCTAACGCTATCCGATTTTGTCCAACTACATCACTTACGGGAGAAACCTCTATCTGTAATCATCTGTTTAGGAATAACCCCACGCTGGTGGATATATTAACTAGAGCTTTTCCCAGTTCACTCGCTCCAAGCCATGGGAGGAACCACCTTGCAAAGCCATGAGAAGCAGCTGGCCGTACTGCTAGAGGAACTAGTCCTTGGGAGTTCAGAAAAATCCATTTGCCAACTGTCTCCAGGAATACTTCCCTTTCCAGTCATATCCAATTTTATCCCATTCCCTGTATTAGGATTATTTTTGAAGCACACTGTACATTGCTGTGTGATCTGTTGAATGGTTGTATACAAATTTCTTCTGATCCACTTCTAACTTTTACTCCAGAACAGCAGACGCAGTGTGAGAGACCATTCCTATCGTCTTCTGGCCTAAAGTGAATTCTCAGGCTTCTTCAGTGTTAAGTATTATGGCAGCTCCTGCTTGTAAACACCCTGGCCATCCCCTGCTCCCTTCATCCAGCTGTTTAGAGAAGTATGCCATTGCTCTTTCATAAGTGTTGGAGTACGTGCACGCAGGCACGGAGTGCAGAGTAAAGCAGAGCAGAAGAAGCGCGGCATGACCAATCAGCGTCAGGGTCAAGATGACCTTAAACGAAGATAGCCCTCAGAAGAAGCAACTGAATCCGGGAAAAACTGGTTAAAAACTCTCAGGAAATTAAGTAAAAGAACTTTAACTGAAATAGAGGCGGAACTCGTTGCTGCCGCTTCAGCCTTTGCAGCTTTAACACCAATTACGGGTTTTACAGAGCTGATTCAAAAAGAAAAAGAAAATCTACTACGGAGAATGTGTTTGTGTTTCTGGGTGCTTTTTCACCTATCCCAGTTACTAAGCTAAGTAAAAATGCCGTGTTATCAGAGCAAAGTTGTAAATCTGTCGGAACTGAAGGGGAGCGAGTAGTGCACGTAAATCTGCCACCACGGCCTGCACTCCCTCCACTATGATGCCTTTGGAAAGAAAAAATGTGAAAACAAACGTACAACCGACTGCCTTTAATATCTATCTGCCTCTGACTTTTACTGAACCTAAAACACCCCATGGCGCAGTCGAAAATGTTAACCAGCATCAACAACTTAGACTTGTCCTTGAAAAGCTGGAAAACATACAGCAGAGCAGACAACGGCATGCCCGGTTGTAAAAGGGTTTGAGCCCCCACCCGAAAACTACAAAGACGGAGAATCACCGATTCAGGCACAGAAAAGTGTTGCCCCCGTGGACAAGGAACTTATGAGCACAGACAAGAAACCTAAGTACAGAGAATCCTATGGAGATGGACAAGTATCAGCTTCAACAACCATCGGATCAGGGACACTCATCAATATATCGCTGTCTCCTGACACCCGAGAGACTCCGCACAGACTGCTCGGAGAAGCCTGGTCACGTAAGGTGGCGTGAGAACGGGAAAAACAGCTAAATCAGGGTATTTTGATTCCTACTCAATCTCGGGAATCACCAGGGAAAAGTTTGTGTGGGAAAAAGCAGGTGGCAGAGAGAGTTAGTAGTGGGCCAGTGGGAGGTGGAAGGAACGGGGTCCTAGCACTCACCCAGGGCTCAGTCATGGTGAACAATGGGATCACACTGTGGTTTATCGCGGGGGGAGAACAGCACTGCGGGCAGTGGCCGAGAACCACCCCACCCCCCCACCCCAGCCCCCCCCCACACCCCAACCCTCCCACAATGTCATTTGTCTGATTAATTGGTTTGCAGCATTCGTTTGTTCGTATGTGCTATAAGTTCGGGGCTGTGTTTGTCCACTGAGAGCAAGGCTGGCTACTTAGCAAAAATTAATTTTTTTAATCGAGTATTGAAAAAGGGCAGCTCATATTAAAAGTTAACCTGGAAAACAATGATCGATAGCTGCTTTCTTGAGAAAGAAAAAAAAAAAAAAAAAAAAAATGAAGCCTTCCACAAGTTTGTGGAACAAGCAAAAAATTTTTTTTTTAAAAAAGATTGGGTTTTTTTTTCTTTTCAAAAGGTGTCACTGGGTACGCTCCCACAAAGCAGAAAAAATTCAGCAACTATGTGCCAGGCTTATGTAGCCTGGGCGTTTGCTCCAGTACGAGAAACACATCCTGATCTAATCTTTTATCATTATATGGTTGCTATATTGATTGTGGGAAAAAACTTGGACGGTGAAAGTTTGATTCATGAGTTAACAGTGCATTTGAAAAGCAAGGGGTTACAGATTACTCCATAGAAAAATTCAAAATAAGCCAGTGTGAAAATATTCGGACTGACAAATTGATAAAAGTACTGTAACACCTCAGAGGATTGCAATCAAAACTGGGGTTGGCATGTTAAATGATGTTCAGAAGTTGCTTAGAAATGTTAACTGGATTAGATCATTGTGTGGTATTATACATCAGTATTCTGTTACTCAGATTCACAGCCACACTGAGCTAACTGACTACATCTAGGTCTAGCAGGGAGAAATCAGAGAGCAGACAGGCTGGTTGCACCGGCCGGGGCTGCTCCCTCAGCAGACAGCTTTGCAGGAGCTCAGAAGTTGCATGAAATTTTGTTTACCAATCTGCTAAAGTGCTTTAACGACAATACCACTTGTTGGTTGCTGAAACTAAAAAACTTGTACAATACAAAGCCATGACAGAACATATGAATCAAACTCTCAAGCGTTTGCTTCACAAACAATAAGGGGGAGAGAAGGACATCTCTCCAGCTGATTGATTAAATGAGGCTCTGTATGTTTTGAACAGAAAAGTTCATGTTAGATGTTAGTGAAATGAAGTTACAGGTACTAACTTGGGAAAGGAGATTTGCCTATGTCATTACAGATATGGGAACCAAGCAGATAAAGCTGTGGATCCAGAAGAAATCAAGCTTGCATGAACCAGGACGGGATCCTGATCACAGTAACTGAAGTCAAGTGTTCCAAGTGCAGCCACAATGGACTATGAGTTTTGCTGCGGGACGTTTTGAATACTCTTTTAAATATGAGTGTGTTAGTGATAAATAAAAATTAGAGAAACAGTGATTTCTGCACAGCCTAAGGTCACAGGCTGCAATCGGTGCCTGCACGGAAACGTGAAGCTGAAGTTATCTGCACTTCTGACACTCCTGATTGGCAAAGCAAACAGGTACAACAGCAAAGGTATCGAGGCACTTAGCTACAGATGCGGATTCTGTGAAACATGCAGCAGCTGATTTGTGCTGCTGGCTCGCAGACATAATTGTGAAAGTTTTGGAAGGTATGTGCTGCAGGAATCTGGCTGACCGCTCTCAGTCGATTCATGTGAGCATTCAGAAATTAAGAGATCAAACAGAATTGGTTTCATGAGTGGGAAATTTCAGGATGGATATTGTCAATGGTCAAATTTGGATTATTGGATTTGACAATTCGGTACTTACCTTACATTTACTGCCGTGCTTGTTGAGCTTTCTGCAAAGGGCCCTTGCAGAAACCTCTAAAAGCAGTTTTGTGGCGCAGATACAAAAAGAGAAAAATTTGTCAAGGGGGACAGCAGGCCTGCTAGCAGCCTGGCTCTCCTCGCAAAAACACAGACTCTGACAGTATCCTTGAAATTCCCATGAAACAACAAAATTACTCACGCTGAGAAGTTTTGGTAATCACTTTTTCAAAGCGTAGCGGCCTTGAAAGCAGGTGTACAGACTCCCTTAAATCAAGGAGCAGTGAGAAAGTATTTGGAAGTAAATGAACATGTCATGAACCAGCCATAATGAGATGGCCAAAGCACAGCAGGCGTGCAGATAACTTTTAGACATCAAAGGTAAAACTAACAATGTTTGGCTATAAGGTATACTTATCAAAACTCGTTATAATTACTAATTAATCACTTTGGTGTGAACAGTGTGTGTAACCAATTAGAGGTTTTTAGATTGCCACATTTTATAGTATGGCTTTTCATTTATGGGATAGATGGGCTGGTTACCTTCCTGTATCACCTCAGGAACTGCAGGAGTTGGAACTTCTGGGTTCAGTAAAGGCTGATGCATACTTGTATTTTAACCATACACGTAGGAACCAAAGCTCGCCCACCAATGTAAATCCTAGCATGGCTGTTCATCGCAACGCTACAAGCTGGTGCAATTATACTTCGCCTAACATTTCAATATCTACTAACCATCCCTTGCAGCCACCGCCTGGTAATTTACTGAGATGCAGAGACTGTGCCTGGCCAGGTATCCCGTCACGTCTAAGAGGGGGACCATGCACGCTTGGCCGCTTATCTCTGCTAACGCCTAACACCCCTATGATATTTAACATGAGCCGTCACCATCGCCGAACCAGGAGGCAGATACATGCTTTTAACAAAGAATGCAACGGCCAGGTAACGTTCTGGTCACTGGAAGAGATTATATCTGCATCTCTTCTCGCTCCAGGGGTGTCAGCAGCAGCTGCACACAATCACCTAAACAAGTTGGGGTGTTGGCTAGCAAAACAAACAAATGCTACTTCCCTTGCACTTTCCAGTCTTTTGCTTGATGTTGATTCTGTCCGCCATGCTACGCTGCAAAATAGAGCTGCAATTAATTTTCTTTTGCTTGTCCGAGGCCATGGATGTGAAAGTCTTGAAGGAATGTGTTGTTTTAATTTGTCAGGTCATGGACAGTCAATCCATGAACAATTAAAATGGTTGAAAGATCATGTAAAGAAGGTTACAGTATTTAATGGGGGGTTAGACGGTTGGTTAAGCTCTTGGGGAATAACAGGTTGGCTTAGTGACTTGGTTAAGGAAGGTATACGATGGCTATTAATTATTATAGTTGCTATTATAGCAGTACGTATTTTATTAGCTTATACCCTGCAAGGCAAGGTTACTGCTCTTGTTGCTCAGAAGAAAAAAGGGGGAATTGTTGGAGTACGTGCACGCAGGCACGGAGTGCAGAGTAAAGCAGAGCAGAAGAAGCGCGGCATGACCAATCAGCGTCAGGGTCAAGATGACCTTAAACGAAGATAGCCCTCAGAAGAAGCAACTGAATCCGGGAAAAACTGGTTAAAGGAGCTGTAAGAATGAAAACAAGAGTTGTAAGAATGAAAGCAAGAGGCAGGCTTATGATGATGTAACTTGTAACTAATAACCAATGATAGTTTGACTAGTAGGCATATATTAACCACAATGTATAAAAGAAGCTAACTTAGAGCTAATAAACGAAGTTGCTTTTATCACTCATATTGAGTAGGCCTGCTTCTTCCCCCGCAGGCACATAAGGTCCTAAATGTTCAACCAGGACTCCCAGGTTTACTCCTGGCTTTTCATGGAAAAAAAGGAAGAAGGGTTTTGTCTCATCCAGCAGCCCTGAGGCTGGAACTCTCATCAATTCCCTTTTAAGCATATTAAAAGCTTTCTGTGTCTCTTTTGGCCACACCAGTTGCGCAGGATTATTTTTCAAGAGTTCATAAAAAGGCTTTGCTATTATTCCATAATTGTAACTCCACAACTGACACCAGCCCATCATTCCCAAAAAGGGTCTGAGTGCTCTTACCACTGGAGGAAGAGGGGTCTTTGAGGTGGTTTCTTTTGCTAGGTACCCAGCTCCCATTGTCCTCCAGAAATCTCATATGCCAGATAGGTTACTTGTTGTTGTAGCATCTGAGCTTTCTGTTCGGAGAATCGATATCCACTGAGTCCAAGAAAATTTCACAAGCTTACAGTCCATCGCGTCCATTCCAATTTTGTTTCAGTTGCTCCCAGCAAATCATCTCCATATTGCAGATTCCTTCTTTAGAAGGAGGCTCCCAGGTTTCCAACTCTCATGCCAGCTGATTTCCAAAAGTTGTGGGACTAAAATTGCTTGGGGTTTTAAAACTGTCCAGGGAAGCTGTGTTTTTCATCTAGAAGTGGGACTCTGCCATTCAAATGCAAATAACTTTTGACCTTCTTGGGCTACCGACAGGCAGAAGAAAGCATACTTTAGGACTGTAAACCAAATCAGAGTATCCTTAAGCTTCGTGAGTGGTGTACAGTGAGTGGTGTATAGTGATTAGCTACCACTGGGCGGCGATCTTTAACAATATTATTTATTAGACTGAGGTCTGAAGCGGTCCATTGGGCTTTTTAATTGGGAAAACAGGAGTATTATATTATATTTATACATCATTTCACTAAATCTTCGATCTCTGCTTGAAGAAAGCATATGAAGATATTAATTGCCTGTGCAGTTTTATAGTATTAGTCTTTTTATAGTATTTGTCTTTAATGTTAAGGGCTCCCTGCTTCTCCCCCCTCGCCTCTTTTTTTTCTCCTTCTTTTCCCCAAGAAGCAAATTTGGTTTTCTTTCATTTTCAGGGGAAGAAAGAAACCACAGAGAGGAGCCCTGACTTCTTGTCAGCTATACTTTTCTCTGCCCGCATCTATGGGGTAGAGGGAATCCAACTCCCCCCTCTTTTTGAGAGTCATGAGTTTGTCTTGCTAGCCAAATATGGCAAGGGGTTAATGAAACTAGGGTTAGCAGGAATTCTGAGGGATTTTGGTCGAACAGAAATGAGACCTTCGAGGCTTGGTGACCCGATGGCTGAGGTTATATCCAGACTTGTGAATGGAAAAACGATACAGGTGCTTGGTATTGTACCAGACAAACACAAAGTCAACTGGGGAGATGTAATAGCACCTTTTCTGGCCCTCCGGGAGATCACAGCCGGGTCAGCTGCAGTCACCCATATCCTGGGGACGGGGCTGCCTCTGGGCACAAAGGGCACCTGTGGGGTGAGAAGGGAGGGAAAGGAGATGACTCCAGTGCCCGCAGAAGGCAGAATGTGTCCCTGACCCCCTGCCAGCCTGGATTGGGGCTGGAGAGCCACAGGCAGCCTTGCCGTTGCACAGGGGTGCCTGGTCCCATGGCTGCACTTTGTGCCAACAGACGGGAAGGACTGTGGGGAGCTCTGGGGTACATGGACCTACATGGAACGGGGCCCATTATGTACTATGTACTCCCCACATCTGGCAGGGTTGGGGATGTCCCCCAGCACCGTGCTGCTGAGCCCTGTGTGCTGCTCCATGGGGCAGCCACCTGCCCATCTTGTCCTGACAGGACAGAATGACACCAAGCTGAGTGGTGTGGTCGACACCCTAGAGGGAAAGGAGCCATCCAGAGAGATCTTGACAGGCTGGAAACCTGGGCCTGGATGAACCTAATGAGGTTCAACACTGCCAACTGTCAGGGGTTGCACTTGGGCCCTAAGAATCCCAGACATAGATACAGGCTGGGAGAAGAGCTCCTGGAGAGCAGCCCTGCTGAGAAGGACCTGGGTGTCATGGGGGGTGAGGAGCTCCCCCTGAGCCAGCAGTGTGCTCACAGCTGGAACGGGCAATGGGATCCTGGGCTCCATCAGCAGAGGGGTGGCAGCAGGGACAGGGAGGGGATTGTCCCTCTCTGCTCTGCCCTGGGAGGCCCCAGCTGCATCCTGTGTCCAGAGCTGGGCCCCAGGACAAGGAAGATGTGGGACTGTTGGAGAGGGGTCAGAGGAGCCACGGAGATGCTCAGGGGGCTGGAGCAGCTTCCCTCTGGAGAGAGGCTGAGGGAGCTGGGCTAGGTCAGCCTGGAGAAGAGAAGGCTGTGGGGGACCTCATTGCAGCCTGCCAGTCCCTGAAGGGAGCAGAGGAACAGGAGGGGAATGGGCTTGTTAAAGGGCAGAGACTGGCAGGACAAGGGGGATGGAGTGAAGCTGGAGGAGGGGAGGGTGAGAGGAGAGATTGGGGGGAAGTTCTGTGCAGAGAGAGTGGTGAGGGGCTGGAAGGGGCTGCCCAGAGAGGGGGTGGGTGCCCCGTCCCTGGGGGTGTCCAAGGCCAGGTTCGCTGGGGCCCTGGGCAACCTTGTGTAGCTCCAGGCCTGAGGTTGGTGTCCCTGCCTGTGGCAGGGGGTTGGAGCACTGTGCCCCCTGGGGTCCTTTCCAACCCATGCCACTCTATGATCCCTGCTTCAGGCAAAGGTCAACCCGTTTGTGGGATTGCTTTTGCTCAGGGACCTGTGTGCACTTGGTGGGTGATGTGAAAGGATGGGGAAGTCCAGTATGTACCCCAAGGGGGTTTAATTTTAGGTGACGACAGCTGCTAAATCCTTGCTGTATAATGGATCAGTCCATGGCAGATGGTATAAATAATGTATAAATTGTATGTTATGAAACACCTAAATCCACTGGAAGTGTAAGACCCAGGAATTATGTAGATGGTATGGAAAAAGAGGTGGATAATGTCCTGGTTCTGGGACACTCCGAGTGTGGTCAGGCATCAGGTCAGTCAACACATCAGTGTAGTGTTCTGTGTTACCATCTGGTTGGGTTGGTAAAGTGCTCCGTGTCATCACCATGTGTGCATACTCTGTCCTTGGCTCTGTTGTTGTCCCTGTCCTGGGGGGAACCTGCAGGGTTTTTCCCCTCCTGGGGGAGGGGTGAATGAGAGGCACGTGGTGCTCAGCACGATCAAGTTGTTCTTGAAGGGCCATATTCCCCTTTTTGGGTTTTGAATCATCTGTTTAAGGGGCACATGAGTGTGCTCAATAATCACCTGGCCTTGAGGGTTGTCTGGTATACCAAATAAGTGTGGCACTTCCCATTGTTGTAAGAATTATTCTGTATTTTTAGAGGTATACCTTGGACTGTTACCTGCTGTAAAGGATTTTGGTAGACACATGGTTGCAAAACAAGTCCAATGCTTGACGTTTTCCAGGTGGAACCTCAAGTTCTGCTTTATTCAGTGCTTGCCGCACTGCTGCTGCCGCTTCCTCTACCTTTTCAAGGGCATCTCCTCCAACTAGGATATTGTTATAAATGGTCGTGACAAATTTACAAAGTTTCCAAAGAGAATTTATTTGAGCAAGCTACCAAGCAGGCAAAACAGCGCTGGGCGGCCTGGGAGACCCTTGCTCCCTCCAAAGGCGCGCACTTCACCCTGCCAAAGTACCCGTTTTTATAGTCCAGTAGCTCCGGGTATGCATAGCACATCCTGATAAGCTCCTGCGGCTGCGCATGCTGTTACTGGGGGGGGGTCGTCCTGGTCCTGTGGTCCTAAAGGTCGTGGTCTTCCTCTGCGTTGTGGGTCAGTCTCCTTCCTCACTGAGTCATGTTGACCCAGTGTAAAAGAGTAAGGAGTTCTTGTTGATTCAGCAGGATGTCGCCACTCTGAGATTAGGTATCTTGCCACCTTATCAGGAGGTAGTCTCCTGGGGTTTTGCCCATTAGCAACTCTAACAAAGACACAAGGAGCAAGAGGGGGATTTCCCCCCCCTTCCCCATCTGCTGGGTTGGAAACAAATTCCTTATATTTTTATTACAATATCATCTATGTATTGATACATTGATTTGTGGACTCTGCAACCCAGAAGGCTGCACAGTAGGTATGTTTATTACGCGTAGATGCACGGAGGGGATCGCTCCACCACAGACGTGCATGCCCACCGTGGCGGTTTACCTCATATTTATACAGCAAGAGCATTGCATATTTAGTGAAGGCCTAAACATATTCACAGTCTTTTCCTAAAAGGCGGTCTTTTCCCAGAAATCATTTCCACAGTCCCCACCTCGGGCTCCTTCTCCATGCGCCTGCGCAGTCCCTCCTGGAGCTGGTGGGCAAGGCTCTCCAGGGATGAAGGACGTAGGTCTTCCTCACTGCGTACTTTTCACCTCTTCCCCAGAATTCCTTGATTTGGCTGAATTTGCAGAGCCAAACCGGTTGCAGCCTGGTTTGTCGCGCATCCGGTTGTCTCTCATTCATTGTTTGAAGAGGAAAGTTAGCCCTTTTCTCACTTCCTGACTTCTTTCCCTATGCTTGGGTCACAACCTCTCTCTCATTTCTTTTGTTCTTATCGGCTTTCCCTCCAAGCGTCTTGCAGTAGTTAGTTGAATTTACTCTAATTTATGTGTTATTATAAATGTGATTTCTCATGTGCACTTATATACCCCACCCATTAACATCCTGGGGAAGTTCAGCAAGCCCAGCATGAGCAGTTGTGGGTGAATGTTTACACCCTGTGGGAGCCCATGAAAGGTGCATTATATTCCCTCTCAACTAAAGGCAAATGTATTCTTGTCCTCTCCCTTCAAGGGAACAAGTCCCTTACATCTAACGCTGCCTGTAGGGTAGCTGATAAGCTTGTTTGGTACTTAAGCAGCTGTTAATGGTGCTGTATTGGCACTCAGGCCACCTCCTTTCTGCTTTCCGAACTGGCCAGACTGGAGAGTTAACACCCAGCAGTGCTGGGTGCAAGGGGGATCACTCCTCCAAACTTACACTCTGAAGGGACAAAGCAAGCCTCCTTCTACAATACAAAAGTATGCATATTCATTAAGGGGGTAGGGTTATTACAATCCGTTTGGGGGATAGGAATGATTGATATTATTTCTCAGAAGCCATTAACATACGTCCCCTCTTCCTTGCGCAGGCACGGTGCCATCTGGCGGTGGTCTTTGGGGGTCTTCTGGAGGAAGGCTCCTAGTCTTCCCCTTCCCCCTTTCCATGCTCTTCCCCTTTGGTATGGAATGCTGAGTCGTCTGGACTCCAGACTGCAGAACTGGGGCTAACTGGATGGTTACTTCACAAAGACCATCGAGTTCCTCTTCTACTTGAAGGGGACCTCTTACACACTGTGGATACAGCTCAGGGCTGCCTCCTTATTTTGGCTACACTTTAGTTCTGTTATAAACTGTCGTGACAAATTTACAAAGTTTCCAAAGAGAATTTATTTGAGTTTCATGAGATTTGGGTGAGGGACTACTCCCCTTCCATCCTTATCTGTTTGAGAACAAATTTCTTATGAATTCATTTATTACAGTTCCAGGCCTCAACATTTGCTGAGCTACACTAGATTGCACTAACAGCATCTAAATATTGCTTCTCTGAGACAAGCCCCCCCCTTTTCTTTCACCTTCACAAATTCTTTTGCTATATTTCTTTTGAGGGTTTTGGCAAAATATTTGCCACTTTCAATGTTCTGCCTAAGCTTATACTTCTTTTGTTCGTCATATAGGTTGGCCATGAGTCAGCAGTGTGCCCTGGGGCTGAGAGAGACAATGGGCTCCTGGGGTGCATCAGGAGGAGTGTGGCCAGCAGGTCACAGGAGGGGATCCTCCCCCTCTGCTCTGCCCTGATCAGGCCCCACCTGGAGTATTGTGTCCAGTGCTGGGCTCCCTGAGATAAAAAAGACAGATCTCCTGGAGACGGTCCAGCAGAGGGACACGGAGATGATTAAAGGCCTGGAGCATCTCCACTAAAGCAGGTTTGGACCATGTACTCGCCATGAAACCCCGCAGTGCCTGGAGTTGTGGCACCTGCTCCTGGCTGTGCCAGACACTTCCCTCCCCATCCCGTGTCCCCACTGGCATCTGCCACCCTGACACCTGGGGCTGGGTCAGCTGCAGTCACCCATGTCCTGGGGATGGGACTGCCTGTGGGTGCAGAAGGCAGCTGTGGGATGAGGAGGGAGGGAAAGGAGATGGCTCCAGTGCCCGCAGAAGGCAGAATGTGTCCCTGACTCTCTGTCAGCCTGGATTTTGACTGGAGAGCCATGGGCAGCCTTGCTGCTGCCCCAGGGGTGCCTGGTCCCATGTCTGCACCATGTGTCAGAGGAGGGCGAGGACTATGCGGAGGTCTGGGGCACAGGGACACCCATGGAACAGGGTCTATTGTGTCCCACTCTGCATCTGGTGGGGTAGGGGCTATACCCCAGCATGGGAGCCCCCTGCACTTCTCCATGGGGCAGCCACCCACATGTCTTGTCCTGGCAGGACTCTGATCCTGAGCAGTGGGGCTGGGGTGTCTGGTGCCCAAACCCTCCCTGCTCCCTCA
This sequence comes from Laterallus jamaicensis coturniculus, assembly GCA_022605575.1. Classification (NCBI taxonomy): domain Eukaryota; kingdom Metazoa; phylum Chordata; class Aves; order Gruiformes; family Rallidae; genus Laterallus; species Laterallus jamaicensis. Next base: position 135,933 of record JAKCOX010000269.1, on the reverse strand, counting down.
GCACTTACAGGGGCTGCGATCCCCTTCCCCAGTCTTCAGGCAGGCACAGGTAGGCAGGGACACAGACCCCAGTTGGAGACCCCCACACACACCTTGAGCAGTGCTGCACTGTGGGCACCGCTCTGCGGGATGCTGTAGGTGTGGGAGAGCTGGAGATGTGAGTGGGCTAGATGCTGGCTTCAGCCCCCACTCCAGCCACTCCCAGCCCACGGAGCTGCAGGAAAGCAACAGAGACTCCTCGGTCCTGGAGCAAGTCTTTATTCCTCTGGGAGACAAGGAAAGGTCTCATCTGGGCTTCACTGATGTCCCAGTGCTGCCGGGGTGTCCCAGGGCTGGTAGCACCGTGGCAGGGATAAGCAGCATAGCTATCCCCATGCCCCCAGACCTCCCGCTGTCCTGTCCCATCCTGGCACCTCTGTGAAGATGGTGGATCTTTGTCCCAACCCCTTTCCATTGCCATGGTGCTGCAGCAGTGGTGGCATCTTGTCTCAGATTCCCACAGCAATTGCCAGGGCTGTGGCTGCCAGGAGGAACTCCCAGAGGGGAGCCCGGCTGACACTGTGGCCTGGGGGTACCAGAGAGGGGCAGTCAGGGGCAGCTGGGGGGGCAGGGGGCCTACATGGGCTCTGCCCTCCCCAGCTGCAGGAGGGGCTCTCACCTCACCTGCACTGGAGTCGCATGGCTGGTCCCTGCAGTGCTTCTCTGGCAAAGAAAGCAACAGTTCCCCATCCTTCAGGTCATCACCTCTCACAAACTCGCAGTTGTAGTTGCTGTGCACGCCCTGAGACTGGAGCTCAGTGCGGGCACTGTTCCCTTCATGGGTGACACTGGTGACCTCAAAGGCCTCAAAGGGCGGGATGAGGACCTCGTTCTCTGTAGTAAAGTTGGAGAAGTCCCAGATGGGGACACCATAGCAGGTCACCATGGTGACTGACTATGAGCCAGCATTGTGCCCAGGAGGCCAGGAAGGCCATCCTGGCTTGTGCCAGACCCAGCGTGGCCAGTAGGTCTGGGGAGGGGATTGTGCCCCTGGGCTGGGCACTGGGGAGGCTGCAGCTCGAGTGCTGGGTCCAGTTCTGGGCTCCTCAGCATCAGAAGGACATGGAGGTGCTGGAGCGAGTCCAGAGAAGGGCAACCAGGCTGGGGAAGGGGCTGGAGGGCAAATCCTCTGAGGAGCAGCTGATGGAGCTGGGGGTGTTGAGCCTGGAGAAGAGGAGGCTGAGGGGAGACCTTCTCCCCATCCACCTCCCCTGCCCTGCCAGGAGGGCGCAGAGAGGTGGGCGAGGGTCTCTTCAGCCAGGGGACAGGAGATGGGACAAGGGGCAATGGGCTCAAGCTGCCCCAGGGCAGGGTCAGCTCAGCTGGGAGGGAAAAGTTCTTCCCTGGTAGAGTTGTGGGGCTGTGGCACAGGCTGCCCAGGGAGGGGGCTGAGTCCCCAGCCCTGGGGGTGTTTAACCGAGGGGAGATGAGGTGCTCAGGGGTCTGGGTCAGCTTAGGATGGGATTGTTTGGACTGGATGGTCTCAACAGTTCTTTTCCAACCTTGTGACTCTGTGAACCCCCACAGTATTGCTCATAGTCTGAGTGCTTTTTTAACTGGGATCACAAAGGAATCATCTTCGATGCACTGTATCTGTGAACTCATTCTGAATGTTTTCTTACTTTTGCACCCTGTCCTGACACAAAACAGCTTAAGAAAAAGGCAAAAAGGAATATAGCTGATCCAGCTCAAACCCTGAGGTAACTGCCTTGCCTATTGGGATGGGTGCTGGTTTTGGATGGGATGGAGTTAGTTTTTTGTTGCTGTAGCTCATGTGGGGATGTGTTTTGGATTTGTGCTGTAAAGAGTGTTGATAATATAGAGGTGTTGCCGTTACTGTTGAGCAATGCTTACACCAAGTCAAGGACAGTTCTGCTTCACCACCCGCAAGGTGGCTGGGTGTGCACAAGAAATTGGGAGTGGGCACATCTGCAACTGCTGCCCCAGTGACCAGAGGGCTGTTAATCACAGAATCCATCATTCTGTGATTTCACCTCTAAGGACTACTGCTATCACCACAGAGCTACTTTTGAGATACTTTATTTGCAGCAACACAAAGAGAAGTACCTGAGGTGTGCAATGCCATGTCACAACTGTCCCTCCCAATCCCACCATTACAAATCCATCTGGGTACAAAACATATGTGGAAGTATTCTGCTGCTCTTGGACCTGGAAGTGAATAGATGTCTCCCCACAGCTGAGCAGCATGGTTTAGTCTTGTTTGCTCCCACTTAGTGGCTGGTCAGGATGTTGCTGAGGCTCAAGGAGACAGGCTCTGGGTTCAGGTGTGTCCCAAAGGAGAAGCAGTTACCACCACCACCAATGAGCAACAACTCCTCCTCATCTGGCAGCAAGACACTGCTGTGGTTATGTAACATTAATGGCCACTCCAGATGGTCCTGAAAAGGAAAGGACAGTGTGAATGTGCAGGACCTCAACACATCTACCTCACACTACTGCAGAGGTATTTCATATGGTACCTTCACGAGAAAGTTAAGGACAGCCACACTGGGTTCCACCTAGGACCATTCAGCCCACCCTATCACCCACAAGTGTTGGCAAAGACACACAGCAGAGAACACAGGGAAATACTGCCTACTCCTCTAGTCTACTCCACACACCCAACAACTTGTAGTTTGGTGGTATTTCATGAGAAAGAATGTCTTTGTACTCCCTGAACCTTCATGTCTTTCCTCCCAAGATCACAGCCAGTCACTGTTTCAATCCATGTAAACCTTTGGCATTCATGTACTGTGGCAAGGAGTTCCAGAGGTTGCCTGTGCTTCATATTAAGAACTCTTCTGCAGCTTACTGCCTGCAAGCTTACAGAATCATAGAATGCTTTAGGTTGGAAGGGACCTCAAAGCCCCAGGTCCAACCCCCTGCCATGGGCAGGGACACCCTCCACTAGACCAAGCTGCCCAAAGCCCTGTGCAACCTGGTCATCAACACTTCCAGGGGTCTCCACAGCTTGTCTGGACATCCTGTGCCAGCACCTCACCACCCTCACAGCGAAGAGTTTCTTCCTAATGTCTAATCCCAATCTACCCTCTTCTAGTTTAAACCCATTACCCCTTGGCCAAAAGATAAAGAGTCCTTCCCCAACTTGCCTGTAGGCCTCCCTGTAGGTCCTAGAAGGCTGCAATAAAGTCTCCCCAGAGCCTTCTCTTCTCCAGGCTGAACAAGCCCCATGTTTTCAGCCTGTGTTCAAAGGAGAGCTGCTCCAGCCCCTTGGAAGGGACCTTAGAGATCACCTTGTTCCAACACCCCTGCTATGGGCAGGGACACCTCCCACCAGCCCAGGCTGCTCACAGTCCCATCCAGCCAGGCCTTGAACACCTCCAGGGATGGGGCATCCACAACTTCCCTGGGCAGCCTGGGCCAGGGTCTCACCACCCTCAGAGTGAAGAATTTCTTCCTTACATCTACTCTAAATCTACCCTCTTCCAGTTTATAGACATCACTCCTCATCCTGTTGGTACACACCCTTGTAAGAAGCCCCTCCCCAGCTTTCCTAGTGTCTCCCTTCAGGGACTGGAAGGGCCCTGTAAGATCTCCCCTGAGCCTTCTGTTCTCCAGGCTGAACAACCCCAACTCTCTCAGCCTGTCCTCCCAGGGAAGGTGCTCCAGCCCTCTTCTGGATGCACTCAATGTCCTTTGCTTCTGCTGGTGGCCCCAGAACGGGACCCAGCACTCCAGGTGCAGTCTCAGGGGAGCAGAGGGGCAGAATCAGCTCCCTCAGCCTCTCTTGATGCAGCCCAGGATCTGGTTGGTACCCTTCTTGTACTGGGCACCCCAGAGCTGGATGCAGTGCTCCAGGTGGGGTCCCACCAGGGCAGAGTCACCTCCCTTGACCTGCTAGTCACACTGGCTTTGATTTAGCTTAGGTTACTGATGGCTTTCTGGGCTGCAAGCACACAGCATCAGCTCATGTTGAGCTTTACACCAACCAACACTCCCAGGTCCTTCCCCTCAGGGCTGCTCTCAACCCATTCTCTGCCCAGATTGTAGCTGTGCTTGGGATTGTCTCCAGGGATGAGGCATCTGCAAACTCTCTGGGCATCCTGGGCCAGGGTTTCATCCCCTTCATAATCTCTTTTTTCCATGTATCTGGTCTGAATCCACATCCCTTTAGTTTAAAGCCACTTACCCCTTCTCCCATCACTACATGCCCCACTAAAAAGCCCACCCCTATCTTCTAATAAGCCCCCTCTAAGTACTGAAAGGCTGCAACAAGTTGTCCCTGAAGTCTTCTCCAGGCCTGACAACCCTACCTCTTCCTCAGCCTTTCCTCACAGTAGAGATCATTTTTGGGGCCCTCCTCTGGACCTGCTCCACCAGGTCCATGTCTTTTTTGTACCCCAGGCAGTATGAAGGGGTACTCACAGACCTAGAACGAGTTTTATGCAGAGTATCCCAAAATCCTGCTACGTGACACCACTGGTATGACTCTTCTTGCTGACAGAACAGAATTTAGAGAGTAGTTGAGGTTAGAAAGGTTCTCTGAGCATCACCTGGTCCAGCCACCCCTGTCCAAAGCAGGCTCAGCTGCAGCAGGTCTCTCAGTTGCTTGCCCAGGCAAGTTTTTACTATCTCCAATGATGGATTAAAGCTGAAGGAAGGAAGGGTTAAATTGGATATTAGGGGGAAGTTTTTTTACAGAGAGAGTGGTGAGGGGCTGGAACAGGCTGCCCAGAGAGGGGGTGGATGCCCCATTCATCCCAGGGGGTGTTCAAGGCCAGGTTGGATGGGCCCTGGGCAACCTTGTGTAGCTCCAGGCCTGAGGTTGGTGGCCCTGCCTGTGGCAGGGGGGTTGGAGCTCTGTGACCCTTGGGGTCCCTCCCAGCCCATCCCAGTCTGGGATTCTATGGAGACACCAGAGCCTCTCTGAGCAACCTGTTTAGTGTTCAATCACTCTTACAGTGTATTTTTAATAATGTTTAAGTGGAATTTCCAGTATTTCATTTTCTTCTTGTGCTCCTAGCAGCAGCTGTAGCACACAGTCACTTCCACCACAAAGATTTTAATTTAATTATACCACATAAATTATACTTCCATAAAGACTGAGGCTCTGATCTCTCCTCTTCTTCCACAGACATCCTGAAGTTACTGTGCTTGTGCCTGTCTCAGTTCTGCTCCCCCTGTCTTGGAATCACAGAGGGGTTGGAAGGGACCTCTGGAGACCAACTAGTTCAACCCCAACTAGAGCAGGTTACACCTGGTTGTTTCCAGGTGGGTTTTCAGTATGTTCAGGGAATGAGGCTCCACCATTTCTCTGAGCAACGTGTTCCAGAGCTCTGTCACTCCCAGAAAGCTTCTCCTCGTGTTCAGATGGAAATCCCTGTGTTCCATTTTGTGCCTATTGCCCCTTGTACTGTTGCTGGGCACCACTGAAGAACCTGGCCCCATCCACTTGACATCCAGCCTTCAGATACTTATAAGCATTGATGAGATGCCCTCTGTGTTCTCTTCTCCAGGCTCATCAGCTCCAGCTCTTATTTTGTGATAAGAGAAATGCTCCAATCCCCTTATCATCTTTGTTGCCCTCTGCACACAGACAGCTCCATGCCCTCCAGTCTTCTGCACTCTCATGCTCTCCCTCTCTTGACACTAGGATGTCTTTGTGGGCTGCTAAAAGCACCTCAAAATTAGACTCTACCTCAAACAGGGCACGTTTGTCCCACTCCTTCATTTGCCTCCTGTGTTTTTCCTACTCTGCTCCAGGAAACAGCCCTGAAGTTCCCACGTTCATGGAGGGTTCACCCTGCAAGAGAGAATCCAGCACATACCACAGTGATCGTATAGTCCAGGCACAGACCGGTCAGTAAGTCAATGACAGTGACACCTGGCACAGAGGATGAGTGACACCACACTCCACCTACAAGCAGCAGCTTTGCATCGTGCACATGGGCAGTATGTGAATACCTGGGGGGCAAAATGAGACACAACTCTGTTAGTAAAATCACAGGGTCACAAGGTTGGAAAAGAACTGTTGAGACCATCCAGTCCAAACAATCCCATCCTGAGCTGACCCAGAGCCCTGAGCACCTCATCTCCCCTCGGTTAAACACCCCCAGGGCTGGGGACTCAGCCCCTCCCTGGGCAGCCTGTGCCACAGCCCCACAGCTCTGCCAGGGAAGAATTTTGCCCTCCCAGCTGAGCTGACCCTGCCCTGGGGCAGCTTGAGCCCATTGCCCCTCCTCCCATCTCCTGTCCCCTGGCTGAAGAGACCCTGGCCCACCTCTCTGCACCCTCCTGGCAGGGCAGGGGAGGTGGATGGGGAGAAGGTCTCCCCTCAGCCTCCTCTTCTCCAGGCTCAACACCCCCAGCTCCCTCAGCTGCTCCTCAGAGGATTTGCCCTCCAGCCCCTTCCCCAGCCTGGTTGCCCTTCTCTGGACTCGCTCCAGCACCTCCATGTCCTTCTGATGGGGAGGAGCCCAGAACTGGACCCAGCACTCGAGCTGCAGCCTCCCCAGTGCCCAGTCCAGGGGCACAATCCCCTCCCCAGACCTACTGGCCACGGTGGGTCTGGCACAAGCCAGGATGGCCTTCCTGGCCCCCTGGGCACTCTGCTGGCTCACATTCAGCCTGCAGTGTAGGAGAAGGATGAAGAGTCACTGCTGAATATCTTCCTCTTACCTTGGGATGAGAGAGGGCTGTGTCTCTACTGTCTGCCACTCAAAGCCATGTTCAAGCTCCTTCAGAAAGAAAACTGAGCCTAAGGGCTGCTCAGCTGCTCCCAGACCTCCTGCAATCAGCACTCCTCCATTCCAGCTACAGGCACTGTGAGAGTGGCGGCTTTCTGGTGTTGGACCCTCAACAGGGATCTAGGAAAACATCATTCCAAGGTTGAAGTTTGCCAAGCTAAGCGTCTTCTAGAGGGAATAGCCCTGAAGTGACCACATACTGCCCTCTTGTGCAAAGCACAGGACACTGTCCTGCATGACATCCTTGTCTCCAAACTGGAGAAACATGGATTTGACAGGTGGACTGCTTGGTGCAGAAGGAATTGGCTGGCTGGTGGCACTCAAAGAGCTGCAGAGGCTTGATATCCAAATCAAGAGCAGTGACAGGTGGTCACCCTGAGGTGTTGGCCTTGGGAAGAGCTCTGTTTGTTACTGACATGGACAGGGGGCTGGAGGACACCCTCAGCAAGTCTGCTAACTCACGCGAACTTGCACACCAAGCTGTGTGGTGCAGTTGACACACAGGAAGGAAGGGATGGCATCCAGGGGCACCTGGATGTCTTGAGAGGTGGCCCTCTACAAACCACGTGGGAGTTCAACAAGGCCACGCTGGCTCTGACACAAGCCAGGATGCCAACACAGGTTTCCAACACAGAACCATGCACCTATGGAGGGAAGCCAATTCCTACTCCATGGGGCCTCCCTAAGTTCTTACCACAGTGCAGGAAAGATCTTCAACATGAAGGAAATACCAGTCCCCCAGCACAGGCTCTGTGGCAGAGCGACCTCCATACAGAAACAGGTACTTCTCACCTGAGGAAGGAGACAACCAGGGAAGAAGTTAGAATTTGGTATGTCACAAACCCCAGAAGTTCCGTTTGTGTAGAAGGGAAGCTGACCCAAGACAGACATTAACTACAGCCAGGCAGAAGTTTTAGCCACTATTTGTATTAAAACATCCTCAAGCTGGACTGGTTCAGCCTAGAGAAAACTGGGATGGGGGGTACCTTAGAGCCCCTTCCAGTCCCTGAAGGGAGCAGAGGAACAGGAGGGGAATCAGCCTGTTGAAGGGCAGAGACTGGCAGGACAAGGGGGATGGAGTGAAGCTGGAGGAGGGAAGGGTGAGAGGAGAGATTGGGGGGAAGTTCTGTGCAGAGAGAGAGGTGAGGGGCTGGAATAGGCTGCCCAGAGAGGGGGTGGGTGCCCCGTGTCTGGGGGTGTTCAAGGCCAGGTTGGATGGGGCCCTGGGCAACCTTGTGTAGCTCCAGGCCTGAGGTTGGTGCCCCTCCTGTGGCAGGGGGTTGGAGCTCTGTGACCCCTGGGGTCCCTCCCAACCCAGACCAGTCTGGGATTCTATGAAACACTGCTCCACAAATCCATAGAATGCTTTGGGTTGGAAGGGGCCTCAAAGACCATCTAGTCCCGACCTCCTGCCATGGGCAGGGACACCCTCCACTAGCCCAGGTTGCCCAAAGCCCCATCCATCCTGGCCTTCAACACTTCCCCATACGAGGCTTTCACAGCTTCTCTGGGCACCCTGTTCAAGTGCCTCATCACCCTCACAGCAAAGAATTTTCTTCCCTATATTGAATCTAAATCTGCCCCATATATTCTGGGCTTGGGACACATCTCCAGACATACAGACCTTTCCCCTCTTCCCAGGCTTTTTACCTTTGAACATCACTTCTGTGGCACTGTGCCTCCATCGCAGAGCACCTGGTCCAGCAGCTGGCTCAGCAGCAGGGTGCAGGCTTACGAGCTCCACTGTCATTTCATCTGGGTCTGAGACATTAGGGGTTTCAGGGAACTTTAGCAACAACATTCCCAAGCCTGGACTTGATGGGGATGTTCGTCCTCCTACCACCAGGGCCAGACTGTTGGAGAGACAGGACACGGTGTGGTACAACCTCTCACCTGCAGAGATACAAACACAGCACAGTTCACACTCATCTTTCTCCCAGGAAATCTGGTGTTGCACTTGGGCTGGAGGAATCCCAGACATAGATACAGGCTGGGAGAAGAGCTCCTGGGGAGCAGCCCTGCTGAGAAGGACCTGGGTGTCATGGGGGATGAGAAGCTCCCCATGAGCCAGCAGTGTGCTCACAGCTGGAACGGGCAATGGGATCCTGGGCTCCATCAGCAGAGGGGTGGCAGCAGGGACAGGGAGGGGATTGTCCCTCTCTGCTCTGCCCTGGGAGGCCCCAGCTGGATCCTGTGTCCAGAGCTGGGCCCCAGGACAAGGAAGATGTGGGACTGTTGGAGAGGGGTCAGAGGAGCCACGGAGATGCTCAGGGGGCTGGAGCAGCTCCCCTCTGGAGAGAGGCTGAGGGAGCTGGGCTGGGTCAGCCTGGAGAAGAGAAGGCTGTGGGGGGACCTCATTGCAGCCTGCCAGTCCCTGAAGGGAGCAGAGGAACAGGAGGGGAATGGGCTTGTTCAAGGGCAGAGACTGGCAGGACAAGGGGGATGGAGTGAAGCTGGAGGAATAGCATAGAATCCAGCCTGTGATTCTATGATCTTGAAAGGTCTTTTCCAACCTAAATGATTCTATGCTCCTACATACAAGAAAATCCCCATGGCTCTCTGAGCCATCAAGGGACAGTGTCAGCAAGAGACCCATTAATGCAGATTAACTAAGTTTAGCTTAGGGTGGGAATGGTTGGACTTGATGATCCTAAAGGTCTTTTCCAACCTTGTGACTCTGTGAGACCCAGCACTTATCATTCAGAACCTTCAGATCCCCCTGACTGCTGGCATAATCACACTGTGACCCCATTCTTGCACTAATCATTATTTCCTCCTTAGCAAAAGCACACCTTCTTCTCCCCATCCCATCAGTGTGAGAACTCACCCCATCTTTTCCCAGGATCCTTCTCTCTCACAGAACCAGCTTTCCAGCCCCCTGCTCGCTTCATCAGCACCTGCCAACTCCTCACACGACAGTGCTGCCCATCCTCATCCCCAAACCCTCCAGTGGTGAGGATCACGTTGGGTCTCAGGAGAACAGAGCGGTGACCGTAACGTCTCAGCCCAGAGACCTCAGACTCCATCACACACACTGATGCTGTGATGCTCCCAGCCACCCTGACAGGACCACAACGAGGACCTGTAAGACAAAGAGAAGCAAAGAACTCTGGTAGACCAAGGTTTACATCTTAAGTGAGAGATTAAGCAAGTCTCAAGTCCACTCAGCTTTTCAAGATCCTAAAAAAATGTGAAGGAAGTTGACAGAGGACACAGACAATGTGAAATGCCCCAGAAATCAAGCTGGAAGGGTTTAACCTACCACTGTGCCCAACTTCTGACTTCACTTACTGCTCCTCCCTCCCGGCATGCTCCTGAGGCTGCTTTAATGGGGTAGAGGCAAGACTGGCTAGGAGCCTGCAGAGCTGTGAACAAGACAGGAACCACAGCAACACCTTCACCTTTCTGGTGAAGACAAGATCTGGCTACTTAAATAGCAAAGGACAGCAGAAAAGGACAAACACCTGCAAGGAAGAGAAGGACCTGGGGGTGTTGCTGGACTGCAGGCTGACCATGAGCCAGCAGTGTGCCCAGGGGCCAGGAAGGCCAAGGGCATCCTGGTTTGTGTCAGCCCCAGCGTGGCCAGTAGGTCTGGGGAGGGGATTGTGCCCCTGGACTGGGCACTGGGCAGGCTGCAACTGGAGTGCTGGGTCCAGTTCTGGGCTCCTCAGCATCAGAAGGACATGGAGGTGCTGGAGCGAGTCCAGAGAAGGGCAACCAGGCTGGGGAAGGGGCTGGAGGGCAAATCCTCTGAGGAGCAGCTGAGGGAGCTGGGGGTGTTGAGCCTGGAGAAGAGGAGGCTGAGGGGAGACCTTCTCCCCATCCACCTCCCCTGCCCTGCCAGGAGGGTGCAGAGAGGTGGGTGCTGGTCTCTTCAGCCAGGGGACAGGAGATGGGAGGAGGGGCAATGGGCTCAAGCTGCCCCAGGGCAGGGTCAGCTCAGCTGGGAGGGCAAAGTTCTTCCTTGGCAGAGTTGTGGGGCTGTGGAACAGGCTGCCCAGGGAGGGGGCTGAGTCCCCAGCCCTGGGGGTGTTTAACAGAGGGGAGATGAGGTGCTCAGGGATCTGGTTTAGCTTAGGATGGGATTGGTTGGACTTGATGATCTTCAAGGTCTTTTCCAACCCTGTGACTCTGTGAAGCTGGATTCCAAAACGTTGTGCTAGAGGTTGATCCTACAAACCCTTTGAAACAAAAGTCCTAAAGCATGACAAATAACCCCTGTTCATTCCAGTGCGCCTACTATAGGAAAATATTGAGAATATTTTCAGTTTTCTAAGTATCTTCTCTCTTAATACTCTTATCATTTAGTATGAAACAAGTTTTCAACTCAGGACTCACATATGCACTGTAAAATATCTCCTCTTTTAATCAGCTTGGATCCAATCCAGGGCCTTACTCCTGTGTTGTAAGGTGAGGAGGAGGAGGAGAAGCAATTCTCAGACTAGTTGTTTGTATGTCATGCCCAGGAAAATTCCCTGTACTGAATCACAGACTCACAGGAGGGGTTAGAAGGGACCTCTGGAGATCATCTCATCCACCTGCTCCCCCAGAGTAGGGTCCCCTGGAGCAGGCTGCACAGGACCGTGCCCAGGCTCAGGGGGTTGGGATGGCTCCAGAGATGGAGGGAGACTCCCCGACCTCTCTGGGCAGCCTGGCCCAGGGTTCTGTCACCCTCACTGCAAAGAAGTTCCTCCTCAGGCTCAAGGGGAAGTCCCTCTGCTCCAGTTTGTGCCCTTGGCCCCTTGTCCTGTCCCTGTGCCCCCCTGAACACAGACTGACCTTCCTCCTGAGCCCACCCCTCAGGGATTTATCAGCATTGATAAGATCCCCCTCAGGTTTCTCTTCTCTGGGCTGACAAGTCCCAAATCCCTCAGCCTCTCTCCCTAACAGAGATGTTCTGGTGCCCTCAGCATAGAACCATGGAATCCCAGCCTGGTCTGGGTTGGGAGAGATCCCAGGGATCATAGAGCTCCAACCCCCTGCCACAGGCACGGACGCCAACCTCCAGGCTGGAGCTACACAAGGTAGTAGTGTGTACCTGTCATGCTGGGTAACAATGGAGTCCAGGAAGGTTCCATCCCCTTTGATGCAGCCAAAATAAAGTAATGGGAACATTTCAGGTGCCATTCCTGTAGCAAGTCCAAAGGAAAAAAGAAAAAAAAACAAATAAAACCCCAAATAATCCCCCTCAAAATCTTACAGTAAGAAACAGTAAGGATTTCAGGGTACAGTCGTGATCAAATCAAAGACCAAGCTAGCTCAGCACTGTTTCCAACAGGGACCAAAGTGAGAAGACTGAAGTTGAATCTGAAAAGACCTTCCTCACCCCAACCACCAGAAATTCCTAGCTGAGAGGTTCTTCTATAGCAAGAAGCTTTGTCCTTATACTGAACAATCCTTGATGGATTTCTCATCCATGAACATCCCCAGTTACTCTTTGAATCACAGAATCACCAGGTTGGAAAAGCCCTTTAAGCCCATCGAGTCCAACCATCCCTGTCCTGTGCTGACCCAGATCCCTGAGCACCTCATCTCCCCTGTTAAACACCCCCAGGGCTGGGGACTCAGCCCCCTCCCTGGGCAGCCTGTGCCACAGCCCCACAACTCTGCCAGGGAAGAACTTTGCCCTCCCAGCTGAGCTGACCCTGCCCTGGGGCAGCTTGAGCCCATTGCCCCTTGTCCCATCTCCTGTCCCCTGGCTGAAGAGACCCTCCCCCACCTCTCTGCACCCTCCTGGCAGGGCGGGGGAGGTGGATGGGGAGAAGGTCTCCCCTCAGCCTCCTCTTCTCCAGGCTCAACACCCCCAGCTCCCTCAGCTGCTCCTCAGAGGATTTGCCCTCCAGCCCCTTCCCCAGCCTGGTTGCCCTTCTCTGGACTCGCTCCAGCACCTCCATGTCCTTCTGATGCTGAGGAGCCCAGAACTGGACCCAGCACTCGAGCTGCAGCCTCCCCAGTGCCCAGCCCAGGGGCACAATCCCCTCCCCAGACCTACTGGCCACTCTGGGGCTGACACAAGCCAGGATGCCCTTGGCCTTCCTGGCCCCTGGGCACACTGCTGGCTCATGGTCAGTCACCCAACACCCCCAGGTCCTTCTCTGCCTGACAGCTCTCCAGACAGGCTCCTCCAGCCTGTAGCTGCTGGGGGTTGCTCTGTCCCATGGGCAGCACTCTGCCCTTGGCCTGAACTCACGTCAGCTTTTATCATCTGTACCATTCTGTGGCAAGGAATTCCACAGCTTAATTACCCATTGCCTGAGAAACTTCTTTTAATTTTTTTAATCAGCTTCCCTTCATACTTCCCAGTTCTGATCACAGAACAGTGAAGAGTGTACACCAGAGGGATTACGGTTTCTTAAAGGTCTTGGAATGCAAGCTATCCCACAGAAATCACAAACGTTCAAGGGTGCAGCGTGGTCTCTGCTGGCCAGCAATACATAAATACCATGTCCAGTCCGGCCTTAGAAACACCCAGCAGCAGAAGCACCAAGAGCCCACCCTGGTTTGGATGGACATTGGGGAATGTAGACTGCTCATTCCCATGAGATAGGATATATTCAGCCAGCTACATGACTAGAAGGCATAGTCTCCATCTCCGGAGATATTCCAGACCCATCTGGACACTGACATGTGTGACCTGTCCCAGGGACCCTGCTTTGGCAGGGGGTTGGACTCTGTGATCTCTGGAGGTCCCTGCCAACCCCTACAGCTCTGTGATTCTCTGCTAAATGTGAATTTTAAAGGCACAAGAAAGCACAGTATAACCCCCAACTTCTATCAGAAGTAAAAAGCATCTCTTGAAAAATGATACCCAAAAATTAAGGTAAATATTGAAAATGGAAAAATCCACAATTTCTCCCTAGGAAAAACACTCTAAAAATCAGCCTCCCTCAGCACCCAGTGTGTATTTTACATTTCTTCTCTAATTTGATCAAGCTTGTTTCCCAGAGAGACCTGGATCTTACTTCTCTTTATCATCTTTATCTCACAGGGTAATTGTAAAACAAACACGTATCCTACTCCTATGCACATTTTTCAGCCTGGACTTGTGTACACATGAACCTCTAAGGAACACGATAAAAAGACTTTACTCCCTCACTGCAGGAGAACTTGCCTTTATCTACAAGAATTCCCGTGGACATAGAATCACAGAATCATGGAATCCCAGCCTGGTCTGGGTTGGAAGGGACCCCAAGGGTCACAGAGCTCCAACCCCCTGCCACAGGCAGGGACACCAACCTCAGGCCTGGAGCTACACAAGGTTGCCCAGGGCCCCAGCCAACCTGGCCTTGAACACCCCCAGGGATGGGGCACCCACCCCCTCTCTAGGCAGCCCCTTCCAGCCCCTCACCACTCTCTCTGCACAGAACTTCCCCCCCAACCTCTCCTCTCCCCCTTCCCTCCTCCAGCTTCACTCCATCCCCCTTGTCCTGCCAGTCTCTGCCCTTGAACAAGCCCATTCCCCTCCTGTTCCTCTGCTCCCTTCAGGGACTGGCAGGCTGCAGTGAGGTCCCCCCACAGCCTTCTCTTCTCCAGGCTGACCCAGCCCAGCTCCCTCAGCCTCTCTCCAGAGGGGAGCTGCTCCAGCCCTCTGATCATCTCCATGGCTCCTCTGATCCCTCTCCAACAGCCCCACATCTTCCTTGTGTTGGGCCCCAGCTCTGGACACAGGATCCAGCTGGGGCCTCCCAGGGCAGAGCAGAGAGGGACAATCCCCTCCCTGTCCCTGCTGCCACCCCACAGAGCAAACACCAACCAGGACAAGGCCGGATCCGCCGCTGACCAAGGCCGAGCCCAGCAGCCACGGTCACAGCACCTCTGGGATTCAGGGGCAACAAACCCACAAGCAGATACTTTTTGCCATCAGGGAAGGGAGTGAGAGGACGTAAGAAGCTCTGCAGGCACCAAGGACAGGGAAGAAGGTGGGGGAGGAGGCGGTCAAGGTGCCAGCAGAGAGATTCCCCTGCAGCCCATAGAGAAACCCATGGTGGATCAGGGTGTCCCCCTCCATCCCCTCCAGAAGATGATGGGAGCAGAGACCCCCACTTGCAGCCCATGGAGGACCCCACACTAAAGCAGGTGGAGACACCTGAAGGAGGCTGTGACCCACTTTGAAGCAGCCCATGGAGAGAGGGCCCAGGCTGGAGCAGGTTTACTGGGGAAGGGGCCTGTGACTCCATGGGGGACCACACTGGAGCAGGCTGGGCCTGAGGGTCTGCACCCCATGGAAGGGACCCACACTGCAGCAGCTGGGGAAGAGCTGAAGCCCCGTGGGAAAGGAGTCATGTTGGAGAAGCTCATGGAGGACTGTCTGCCATGGGTGGGACCCCAGGGTGCAGCAGGGGAAGGGGGTGAGGAATCCCACCCCCACCACCCCGCTGAGAAGGCAAACAGCTCGTGATGAACCGACCAAAACCCCCATTCCCCATCTTCCCCTGTGCCACCCTGGGGGGAGGAAGGGAGAGAAACCATGAGTAAAGCTGAGCCTGGAAAGAAGGGAGGGGTGGAAGGAAGGGTTTCAAGATTTGGTTTTATTTCTCATTAAATTAGATATTGGGGGGGGAAGTTCTTTGCAGAGAGAGTGGTGAGGGGCTGGAAGGGGCTGCCCAGAGAGGGGGGTGGGTGCCCCGTGTCTGGGGGTGTTCAAGGCCAGGTTGGATGGGGCCCTGGGCAACCTTGTGTAGCTCCAGGCCTGAGGTTGGTGTCCCTGCCTGTGGCAGGGGGTTGGAGCTCTGTGATCCTTGGGGTCTCTCTCAACCCAGACCAGGCTGGGATTCTATGATCCTACTCTGGAGGGGAGCTTGGGGGGGGTGTAAAATAAATTAGATGGGGTATTTTATTCCATGTTGAGTCTGTGGTGCCCATGACACTGACCACAGAGTGATCTCTCCCTGTCCTCATCTCAACTCCTGAGCCTCTCAATATGTATTTTCTCCCTACAGAAGTGCAAGAGAGTGGGACAGGAACATCTACTTCCCCCAGGAATTCTCCCAACCAGTGCAGTCAGGAAACTCCCACCAGGTGTATTTTTATCTCTTCAGTTATTCTGAGAGGATTTCTCTGTCATTAAAATAATTGCCCCTTGAACACCCACAAACTTTTAGCATCTACAACACCTTTTAATCACCACCAGCTACTCTGCTATGCTAAGACTGTCTCCCTGAGACACTGAGGGAGTGAACCAGAAGCTTTTCTAACATCAGAGTGTCTTCTTGCCCCAGCTTCACATGGAGCTTCCTATGGGCATTGACCAAGTCTCATTCAAGATCCTCTCTGCCTACAGGAACACCTATTCCTCAGCAGCTCCTGTACAGAGCTGTGACCACTGCAGGCACCTCATTACCTCAAAGCCAGGTAAATTATGTTCAGAATGAAAAAGGATTACCTCATATTCATCAAAAGGCTCCAGAGCCTGCACTCTTTGCTGCTCATCTTTTGGAATGCAGCAGGTGAAAAACTCATTCATGTCCATGACACTGCACTCAGTCCAGCCCTGAAAGAGAAGTTCATCAAAATTATCACCTCTTCCCAAAAGAAAACAAAGACTGGGAATCAAACAGCTGCATCTTACAGAGGAAAAGGACCTGGAGGTGTTGGTTGACACTTGCCTCAATGTGAGCCAACAGTGTGCCTGGGTGGCCAAGAAGGCCAACAGCATCCTGGCTTGTGTCAGGAATAGTGTGCCCAGCAGGAGCAGGGAGGTGATCATCCCCCTGTGCTCAGCTCTGGTGAGGCCAAACCTTGAATAGTGGGTTCAGTTTTGGGCCCCTCGCTCCAAGAAAGACATGGGGGTCCTGGAGCGAGTCCAGAGAAGGGCAACCAGGCTGGGGAAGGGGCTGGAGGGCAAATCCTCTGAGGAGCAGCTGAGGGAGCTGGGGGTGTTCAGCCTGGAGAAGAGGAGGCTGAGGGGAGACCTTATTTCTCTCTCCAACTCCCTGAAAGGAGGTTATGAAGATGATTAAAGGACTGGAACATCTATCCTATGAGGAAAGGCTGAGAGAGCTGGGGCTGTTCAGCCTGGAGGAAAGAAGACTGAGGGGGGACCTAATCAATGTTTATAAATATCTTAAGTATGGGATGCAGGGGAATTGGCCAGCCCCTTTTCAGTGTCTGTGGGGACAGGACAAGGGGCAATGGCTGCAAGTTGGAGCACAGGGAGTTCCACACCAACATGGGGAGGAACTTTTTCCCCAGTGAGGGTGAGGGAGCCCTGGGACAGGCTGCCCAGGGGGTGTGGAGTCTCCTTCTCTGGAGAGATTCCAGCCCCGTCTGGACACCGACCTGTGCAGTACGAGCTGGGGAGCTGCTTTGGCAGGGGGGTTGGACCCGATGATCTCTCAAGGACCCTTCTAACCCCTACAACTCTGTGATTCTGTGTGGTGAGCTGGAGCTCAGCCTCTTCTCACAGATAACCAGTGACAGGACAAGAGGGAATGGCTGTGAGTTGGGCCAGGGAAGGTTCTAGTTAGAAATGAGGAGAAATTTCTTCTCTGAAAGAGCAGTTGGGCATCAGAAGGGGCTGCCCAGGGAGGTGGTGGAGTCACTGTCCCTCAGGGTGTCCAAGGAAAGGTTGGATGAAGTACTTAGGGACAAACTAAAGCTAAAGGAAGGAAGGTTTAAATTAGATATTGGGGGAAAGTTCTTTGCAGAGAGAGTGCTGAGGGGCTGGAAGGGGCTGCCCAGAGAGGGGGTAGGTGCCCCATCCCTGGGGGTGTTCAAGGCCAGGTTGGATGGGGCCCTGGGCAACCTTGTGTAGCTCCAGGCCTGAGGTTGGTGTCCCTGCCTGTGGCAGGGGGTTGAAGCTCTGTGAGCCTTGGGGTCCCTTCCAACCCAGACCAGGCTGGGATTCTATGATTCTATGGTTTATGAGCAGCATAGGTGGTAGGGGATGGTTGAAGTAGATTTTCTAACCTCAATGAGTCTATGATTCTATGGTTTAGGACTGTCAAGCTGGAACAATAGGAGCCCAGAATATGGTGAGGATAGATGTCTTTCCTGTAGAGCTCTGAAGAGCTTTATTTATCACAGCAAAGGTCTTAGGGGAACCAACCCATCTTGCCTTAATCCTGTCCCAAACAGTGGGATGCAAGTTGGTTGGAAGGACTTTCAAATGACAAGTCAAGCTTCTAGAGAAGGCAGGGCCTCAGGTGCTGGTCCTGTCTGCTTCAACCCATAACCCACAGAGAATCAGTCACCCAGCTA
This sequence comes from Laterallus jamaicensis coturniculus, assembly GCA_022605575.1. Lineage (NCBI taxonomy): Eukaryota > Metazoa > Chordata > Aves > Gruiformes > Rallidae > Laterallus > Laterallus jamaicensis. Next base: position 117,988 of record JAKCOX010000269.1, on the reverse strand, counting down.
GAAGAGACCTTTAAGATCAACAAGTCCAACCATTCCTGTCCTAAACCAAACCATAGAATCCCAGCCTGGCCTGGGCTGGAAGGGACCCCAAGGCTCACAGAGCTCCAACCCCCTGACACAGGCAGGGACACCAACCTCAGGCCTGGAGCTACACAAGGTTGCCCAGGGCCCCATCCAACCTGGCCTTGAACACTCCCAGGGATGGGGCACCCACCCCCTCTCTGGGCAGCCCCTTCCAGCCCCTCAACACTCTCTCTGCACAGAACTTCCCCCCAATCTCTCCTCTCCCCATTCCCTCCTCCAGCTTCACTCCATCCCCCTTGTCCTGCCAGTCTCTGCCCTTTAACAAGCCCATTCCCCTCCTGTTCCTCTGCTCCCTTCAGGGACTGGAAGGCTGCAATGAGGTCCCCCCACAGCCTTCTCTTCTCCAGGCTGGACAAGATATATGAACAACCACATCCCTAAGTACCTCATCTGCCCTTTTTTTAAACACATCCAAGGAAGCAACCCAGCCCCCTCCCTGGGCAGCCCGTGCCAGGCCCTGACAGCTCTTTCAGTAAAAGATTTTTTTCTAGTATCTAAAAACACACTCCCAAAATCCTCACTATACCAATCTTTCCCAGGTGACTGGTGCCCTGTGTGTGTCCTCATGCTCTGGGTACTCACCTTCTCCAAAAAGCGCCTCTGCTGTGCCTCCCTGTCAGGGTACTGGGCCAAAGAATGAAGCCTGGAGTTCAGCTGGCTGAAATGCTGCTGCATGACACGTCCAAAGGGGTCCCCTGGGTGCATCTGCTCGTAGAGCAGAAAGCAAGCTTGAGGGAAACGCTCTGCTGCCCACTGAATCAGGGCATCTGACCTGCCAGACAGAGTGTGCATCAGCACTGAAATAACTGACTCTTTGTAACTATCACACAGCACAGAGAATCCCAGCCTGGCCTGGGCTGGGAGGGACCCCAAGGGTCACAGAGCTCCAACCCCCAGCCACAGGCAGGGACATCAACCTCAGGCCTGGAGCTACACAGGGTTGCCCAGGGCCCCATCCAACCTCCTGAACAGACCCTGTGGTGCAGAATTAGGTCTGTTGCAAGAATTTGATGTCACAGGAGCTTTGTGTCCACCTGAACAAGCAGGAGGTACAGAAAAACTCTTCCACCATGAAGTTCAGTGCTCTCCCTTGAGGTGACATCCATCCCCAGTGCACCAGCAGCATTTCCTTGTGACCAGGCTGTGAAAATAGAGTCTCAACTCGGAGATACCACCTCTCCAAGGTGAAATGATCTTCTAACTCTGCGTTTCAAGAGCATTCCAAATGGCAGAGGCATATAGAGTCATAGAATGGTCTGGGTTGGAAGGGACCCCAGGGGTCACAGAGCTCCAACCCCCCCCTCTCTGGGCAGCCCCTTCCAGCCCCTGTGATGTGTCTCCCTGCACCCCACACAGCATGCTGCTGGGGCATCCTACACAGAGCAGACCCCTGTGCTGGGGACACCTGTGGCAGAGCTGTGAGGGGAAGGAAAAAGGTTGAGGAGAACCAAGGAGGCTGAGAAAGAGGCCGAGTGATGGAGCCAAGCTCTGCCCTCCCTCAGGCTGCAACAGGGACAGCCACCAGAATAAACACACCTCCCCTGCCAGGATGAAGGCAGCAGTTTAAAGGAAAGCAGCAAATGGAGGTTGGTGTCCCCTGTGGCAGGGGATTGGAGCTCTGTGTGACCCTTGGGGTCCCTCCCAACCCAGTCCAGGCTGGGATTCTATACTTGGGGTGAGATGCAGACCTCTTCTTGGACATCAATTACCCCATCACAATTACCATGGGAAGAGCTGGTTGTGACTTCCACAGAATTCCCAAGCCTTCAGTTAGAACCCACCAGGTTTCCCAGCCTCAGCTGACACAGAGCAGCTGCTTCTGTTCACTTTACCACCCAGCCAAGAGAGTTGAGCTTAACTAACCTACTGTTTTCCATGTAGGTGAGCACCACCTCTGCTATGAAGAGGGTGGGGATTCCACTGTCCATTCCTGCTTCCTCCAGGCCTCTCTCCAGCTCACACAGCTCAGACAAATCCCAGTCCCAGCAGTTTGTAGTTCTTTCCAGAACAGGTAATAACTCCTGGGAAAGAAAAATTATTTATTTGATCTCATTACAGTGTTGAAACAGAACTGAGACCACAAGGGACAAACAGGAAAATCAGCCCCACATGGAATCACTCACAAGGCCAAGCCTATCAACTCCACTTCTTTGTGACAGGAGTATGAGGGACTGAGCCCTGGGGGATGCTCCAATGCTCTCCAGAAAATGCACATGCTTTTCTACAACTTCAAAGTTACTCTGCCATCAAATCTGACTTTTCAAAGGCTGAACCCATGTCAATGTCATACCTGAGCCTTCCCCTCCACTCTCTCCCACCAGGGCTGACAACTCTTCCACTCTGTTGATCAGAGCAGCTTTCTGACGTGCCACGGTTGGGAAATCCACCTCACAGACCACGGTGTGATGCAGGAGACCCACATCCTTCAAACGGAAGTATAAGGAGTCCAAGCCAGCACCCAGAGACAGGATCTGCAGGGGAAAGGATCAGAAACAGTTACCCTCAACCCTAGCAGCACCTAAGTGTGAAAAATATTGAACAACATCATCTGCAGAGGGACTAAATCAGGTCATCTCCTGCAAGAGACAGGAGAATTCTGCCTATTGCCATTCCAGGTATTTCTCACAAGGTGACAAACTGACAGTCACAGCAAAGCCAGTCAGATTCCCCCTGCTTTTCTGGGGAAAGGATCCCAACAGCTGCCCCACTAAGGTACCAAAATGCCAAGAGGACTGACACATACACCTGACTGACATGTACACCCTGACAAAGAACATATACCTGTGACCTGGGGTGGCTTTGGGTGCTCAGCAGGAAGTCTTGAACGCAGCGATCCACAGCACGGGCACGGATGTAGTATCCCCTGGGGAATGAGATCCAGTTGTATTTGCTGCCCAGGAACCCCACTGCTCCAGCACTGGCACCTTCCATTTCAAAAACCTGATTTTTTTTTCCTTCTCTCTTGGCTTCTACACAGCAACCCCACACTTACAGACCTGCACTGGGAGATGTCAGATGATTCTGACCTATCTAGAGCTTGTCAGGAAGTACAGATCCACTGCCCTTGGTGAGTGTATTAACCACTGAGGCTATGGATAGCCCAGAGAAAACAGGAATATCCAGAGAAAACAGGGATATCCTAGGTGGGCCTGTTCTGTTTTGCATATATAAACACTCACTGGATGAACAAGCATGAAGCCAGAGAGTGAGATCAAAGAACCATAGGGGTTGGCAGGGCCCCCCAGAGCCCATGGGGTCCAACCCCCTGCCAAAGCAGGGTCCCCTAGGACAGGGCACACAGGTCGGTGTCCAGATGGGGCTGGAATCTCTCCAGAGGAGACTCCACACCTCCTGGGCAGCCTGTCCCAGGGCTCCCTCACCCTCACTGGGAGGTTCTTCCCCAGATTGGGGGGGAACTCCCTGTGCTCCAGCCTGAGGCCATCATCCCTTGTCCTGTCCCACAGACACTGAGAAGAGGCTGCCCATGTCCCCCTGGGTCCCACCCTTCGGATATTGATAACCATTGATCAGATCCCCTCTCAGTCTCTTCTCTCCAGGCTGAACAGCCCCAGCTCTCTCAGCCTTTCCTCCCAGGGGAGATGCTCCAGGCCCTTCAGCATCTCCTCAGCCTCCTCTGGACTCTCTCCAGGAGATCCCTGGCTGTTTGATCCCAGGGAGCCCAGCACTGGACACAACACTCCAGGTGGGGCCTGAGCAGGGCAGAGCAGAGGGGGAGGATCCCCTCCTGTCACCTGCTGCCCACACTCCTCCTGATGCCCCCAGGATCCCATTGTCTCTCTCAGCCCCAGGGCACACTGCTGGCTCATGGCCACCCTGTCACCCCCCAGCACCCCCAGGTCCTTCTCCACAGAGCTCCTCTCCAGCAGCTCCCCCCCAGCCTGTCCTGGTTCCAGCAGTTATTCCTTCCCAGGTGCCTGACTCTCCACTTGCTCCCCTGCATGGTGGGTGGCCAATACCCGAGTCCCTGCCCCAAATCAGATGCCATAAGAAGATTAAATTACCTCCTTTACTTACAAGGGGCTACTGGGTATAACAAAGGGAGTGACAGCCTATGCAAAGCAGCAAGAGGGGAGCAGAAAGGGGAAGGAAAGCAGAGCCAAGAAAGGGGATTAGTGTTTCCCTGTGCCACCAAACACCTGAACTGGGCTGCAACGATCCTGAGGAGAAAACCACTGACACAGTAACATTTTTAGCATGTTCATTTCCAAACCTAAAGTAGATTTCAGCAGCACTGAATGCTGGCTGTGGTTAGGAACCAGCTGGGTGGAATGTTTTACCCACAGAATTACAGAATCCCCAGGTTGGAAAAGCCCTTTAAGCCCATCGAGTCCAACCGTCCCCTGTCCTGTGCTGACCCAGACCCCTGAGCCCCCCATCTCCCCCTGTCAAACACCCCCAGGGCTGGGGACTCAGCCCCTCCCTGGGCAGCCTGTGCCACAGCCCCACAACTCTGCCAGGGAAGAACTTTGCCCTCCCAGCTGAGCTGACCCTGCCCTGGGGCAGCTTGAGCCCATTGCCCCCTTGTCCCATCTCCTGTCCCCTGGCTGCAGAGACCATCCCCCACCTCTCTGCACCCTCCTGGCAGGGCGGGGGGAGGTGGATGGGGAGAAGGTCTCCCCCTCAGCCTCCTCTTCTCCAGGCTCAACACCCCCAGCTCCCTCAGCTGCTCCTCAGAGGATTTGCCCTCCAGCCCCTTCCCCAGCCTGGTTGCCCTTCTCTGGACTCGCTCCAGCACCTCCATGTCCTTCTGATGCTGAGGAGCCCAGAACTGGACCCAGCACTCGAGCTTGCAGCCTCCCCAGGGCCCAGTACAGAGCACAGAGCTCCCAGTTTGTGCCCGTGCAGGGTGGAAAATCGCCCCAAGGGCAGGGAAAGGTGTCGGTGCTGCGGGCAGAGCCCTGCTAGCGACCCCCCCGCCTTACAGAGAGCTGGGCGTTAAGGAGCTGGGGCGGCTCGGGGGTCGCTGGGGGCCCGTCCGCAGCCCGAGCAGGGAGGCTGATGAGCCCCTCGCTGCCCGCAGGGAACGAGGGCATCGCGCAGCGCCCGCTCCTCACCGGTGGACGAGGGGGGCCCGGCGCCCGCCGCTGCCCCCCCGCCAGGAGCCGCAGGAACCGGTCCTGGATGTAGCCCCGCTCCGCCGCCGAGCACTTGCTGACGGCGCTGCTGCCGCCGGTGCCTTGGACCTGCTGGGACGAGGACACGGCGCTGGGGGAAGGGAAGGGAAGGGAAGGGAAGGGAAGGGAAGGGAAGGGAAGGGAAGGGAAGGGAAGGGAAGGGAAGGGAAGGGAAGGGAAGGGAAGGGAAGGGAAGGGAAGGGAAGGGAAAGGGGAAAGGGAAGGGAAGGGGAAAGGGAAGGGAGGGGGGTTATTAG